>WSZQ02102225.1:0-10551 GCA_019419845.2 Weissflogia rhopalogaster
TAGTCATATGGATTTCATCGTGGTCACATCGTACCCTCCTCCATCCCTGCACTCCGCTGTCTTACTACCAGCGTCACAGGCTAGACTTAGATATTGTCGTTGCTCAGTGCAAGTACTTGTGCTCGCGGACCTGCACATCATCTGCAGCGTACGCACATCGAGCATACAGTGCCATTTTGCCTTCGTTTGTGCTTTGATGATCTACTTTGCTATTTCTGCAGTTCGCTCCTCATTGGCTAATAATAATAATTGATTTTTTTCTGAGGGTCTTCCCGACATGTTTTTTTTTACATATATTTATATTTATTTTCGAAGGTATTTACAATTTATTTGTTATTGATGTTGATGAGTAGAGAATTGGATATGTAAATATTATGTAATAGTATTGTGTTTTAGACTGTGGTATGAATGTATTTATTGTATAATTGGATAATTAGGTTTAAATGAATTATATTAATGTATTAAGAGGATAGGGTGACATTATGTATAATGGGGATATGAGAATGTCAAAAATAAAGGTTGCTTAGATATAACTAATTTTAATATATTCACACTGTTACTTGCTCACCCCAAAGAGAGTGGGTTACCTACTAGACTGTCCAGGTGGACCCTCTTTGAGTTTATTACTAGTTCATCAAGTCCTAAATAAGGCAAAGGGTTATAGGATGACTCTGAAATTCATCATTGGGAAAAACGCATGTTCGGAAAACGTTAAACGGTATTCAATCGAAAAACAACTATTTAATAACATATTGTTGTTTTGATAGTTCTATCATCTTGTCCATCTCATACCAACTTTCGTCCTTGTAGACTGAAATAATGAAACAATCGGTCTTCGCAATTATCTCTTGCTTAACAATAAATTCATGCAACGACAGAAAAGGATGGTAACTATATAACTCTGGGCTATAATGTGGAGAAATTCAGTACCTACAAATAAAAATTGACCTCTCCCAAAAGAATAATAAAATATATTTTGTCTTGTTCAACTTCTTTCATTACCGAAATGAATTAATTCATCTTTAAATATGATTTACCTATTTCTACCTAAATAGACGCTCAATGTATATGATAAACCCCAGAATCAAATAAAACATTTCCACTCCAGACATATAATTCCCAAAGTTACTCTAGTAATATGTCTATCATTTCATCCGAGTAATGTAACTATATTCAGCCTGTCTTCCCCTTCACTTGCTTGGCGGCTTATAAATTAAGACTTGTTTGATGCAGAAAGTTTCACTTCAGACTAAAGTTAATTAGTTTGCTTTGTTTGAATTTCAAAGCGCAAAATCCGAGTGAGAAATTAACTTCGTTTCAGACAGGCCTAATTGAATCAATTACAATGTCTCCGAATGCTGCTGATGCTAACTCTTCTAATGAATTGAATAAAACGAATTAGATTTCAATATATTCTAATCAAGATGCAATGCAATCTCAAATAGTAAATCAGTACAACAGTGCAAACTTTTTTTTTACTTGATAAATGTGAAATGCTTTTTTTGATGCCAAGTTTTCACATCTTATTTCACCGTTATATCCATTGCCATCGATCTTAGCCGAAGTAGAAAATAAAGAATAAGCGACTCGCGAACACAAATCACCCGTCAAGTTGCCTGAACGGCACAGAAAGGGAAAATTCCGCTCGATTTTTCTCGCTAATACAACGGGGAAAAATCGTGTCTTGTTAGTGTACTTATTCATGTTACGTGGAAGTACATGTGTCAGCAAATAGTATGCATCATCATTTCACATGTCTTCTTTGACATGTAGTTAGGTTTTTTTAATGTTACATTCGCATACAGTTTAATTTGTTTTCTATGATCTTTTATGTAGCGTAAAACAGTGTCACAAATCCAAAATAAATATGAATCAAATTTTATACTTTGAAAACATTAAACGCAGCGTAATGTAATGCTGTAACATTGTCAGGGTGAGAATAGAAGCAATGCAGTGAGCGGGAGATAAAAGGATGAAATAAATTTAAAAGTATAATTTAATCGTAGATGAACGTACAACCTCCTTGAAACGAACATAAAATTATGTAAGCAATCTTTTTGTATTCATTATATTATTCCAGCATAAAATTTATCCAAAATTCCATTGTTTGTATGTTTTATTTATATTTCATTCAGATTTTCATACTTTTTCTTTGTACAAGGCTTCATGGAAATATTAGTCGTTTTCATTATAGAAATTACGTGAAGAAATCCAAAGAGCATAAAATATAATGAAATATTATCTTGAGATTCGCCTGCAACGCTTCATCGAATATAGACGTACCTCTCGCTCGCTAACCGTTGTCATAACAAACAGTGTAAAGTACTGATAATACTTGTGTTATCAGAATTTAAAACTAGTCAACATGGACGACGTAGAGTGGCATCCGGGTGTTGGAGACAGTGAGGGTAATAGGCAATAAAAAGGGCATAAAGAAAAAGGTATCAATGTCTGCAGCCAGATGCCCAGTATCTAGTTCTATTGATTTCTATATCTTAGTAACGGTTGACACCAAAGATTTTGAAAACTCAGCCGTTAGAACCATGGCTCGAAGGAGATGTGTCCGAGGGCAATAAATCTTGGGTATGAAATCGACGCTGGATGACATTTTGGACGCAAATGAGATGTCTACAGTTGTAGACAAGTGGCGGAGCACCAAGAATTGATTGAGGAAAAGAGTGGCACCAGTGATGCATCCCAATTGGACGGGGGTGTGCTTATCTTAGTCACCACGTCGATTTATTGATGGAATTTCTCGTGGTGGGAAGTTCGTGGGAGGTTGTACATTTTTAGTTTTAGGGTTTTTGTAAATAAACATTCAGTTATTACCCAAACTTTGCTGCGTCATCAACTTCTTCCTCCACTTACACCTTAGACGGGTAGTGCAGCCCTGCAGTTGTTTGTTTCGATACTTTTGTATCATTTTCCGGGTCTCCAGCGTGGAATTCAGTGGCGCCCGTGGCCTTTGAGAGGCCTTTAATCTTTTTGTTCTAACCCTTGGTCGAACATGGCCTTGGTAATTTCGCGGTTTTGAACAACGCAAAAATATCCAGACCGATCACGAGGAAATACATTCCGACGAATCAAGACTTACACGTAAAATTGATGTCGCCAACCATTGAGCATTTGCATAAATATTGAGCATAAATAATAATCTCAAATCAACACACGAAAATCTACTTGTAACTTCTGTAATTCCAACCTTAATTTCCGATGTCTCTCACCCACCACAACTCTTTCAACCATCTGCACCTTATGTGGCAACTCACATCACCAAACTTATCACCCAAACGAAACCCTTTCACAAGAACAAACATTACACGCTCATAACAGCAACAAATACCAAAAATTCACGTATCAATACGCTATACAATGGAGTGATTATATAAAAATTCAGTTCTCAAATCTATGGGAAAAACATCAAGCAAATTATTTCAAGTTTTATCCTAAAAACTAAAAATGAAAACACTTCTGTGCCTCTGAGAAAACTGGTGGCAGATAACTTGACCGCTGCATTTAGACATTCATCAACATTCACACAAAACGCAAGAAATCCACCTTCTCCATGATATTGCGGATGTAACCACAAACAATTGTAAACATGGGCCTAAATTTCAGATTCTGCAGAAGAATAATATCAAGAGCAACAGGCAAAAACACAAATCTTATAGGATTAGTTAGTAACTGTTGATATAGAAAGCTTTGAGAAACATATAAATGAAGGTAGAATATTCTTTAAATACCGTAGTTATCGAATGGTCTTAGCCATCCCTCCCAATCCTATTCGTCAATCATGTAGCAAATGCTTTTCCTTGGAGCACACCATCATTAATTGTCGTTCTCCAAAAAAATGCTAAGTTAACCGCAATACGTTCACCTGCACGTCACTTTTACTCCGTAAATGTTCCGCCTGCAACGCTGCAGACCACGATGCATGGACCATCAAGTGCCTTAAAAGACCCCGCACTCTTAAAATTGGAATACGCAATTATCGCGAATGCGATTAAGAAATTCATAGTAAATAACAGGAAAACCACTTCCGGAAAGTTTAGTCCAAAGACGTGTTTTGTGTTGATTAGATGTAAATTTAGGAAACCGAAATAATTCTAGGAAGCGTATGTACAAGTGGCCTATCGATAAGCAAAGCGCGCGGGCGAAATGTGCGCACCACACGATAAGACTAACGAACAAACAAGTAACGGAAATCACAAGTGCGTACGTGACTTAAGCAATGCTTGGGAAAACAAATGGTACCACGCGCCATGCAGATGGTGAGAACTACGAGACCGCGTAGGCGGAAATCAGAATATATTCCGATGACCAAGGACGGTACAGTCAGTCTTGGGAGTCTTTTGCAGTTCTTGGATACAGTCAATAAGTTGTTGGACAGTTAGTTATTGTGCAGCGGCTTGGGTAGTCGTTAGTTCGGAAGTCATTCAATAAGCAATGAGTTATACAGTTCGGACTTAATTTGCGGGCTAGTATGTCACTAGTTGTTCGGTCATGTATTCTGTAACTGTGGAAAATTTAGAAGTGTATAAGAGGTTCTTGTGTTAAATCAATATATTGTTATGTTAAAAATATTTGTGTGTTATGTGAGTGTTTATCACCTTGAAGCCATTCCCATAGTTTTGCACCTCACAGCCTAGTAAACTACCAAAGCGAGAAGGTACCTGTTTGGTTTGAACAGCCATGAACAGCCAACGAGCAGAGAAAACATCCACGATCACTGAATTGTCCTCGTACGGTCCAGAGAAGTCCATCAATAAATGTTAAGTATCATTAAGTATCCCTGGTACAACGCGGTAGCATGTCCAGCGAGAGTAGCAAAAAATCTAACCAGTAAACCCCTAAAAGAAAACCCCCGAGCGAAAACTACCGCTACATCTGGTGAAGACCGCCAAAACACACCTTTTGTGACGCCCTCAAACGCAACAACAAACCTACTGAAAAAATGCCAACGAAAATGATAGCAAGTAGAATTTACAAATCTATCACTGTACACAATTATGTCCTGTCTGAGTATACTCGCGAAATTAATAATACGATTACTGACCGAGCTGATCCTCTCTAAAACCTCTGTAAGCGTTTTACCACTGACTTCAAAATAGAAATCCAAACAACATTTCTCAATAACGGAATGTAGATCCGTATGTTTGATCTCCGTAATCCCATTGATCCATCTGTTACTAACAAGAAGAGTGTGACAATTGTCCAATACAGATTTGAATGATTTTTTGTACTTATAGTACATATATAGAAATTAATTGTGTTAACTGGATTTTACGTCGTTTGAGGCGTTTGCTCAGTTAATTGTACCTTTATATATTTGAATTTTTATATTGGCAACACTTATGAGTGTTGCATCGGGTAAGGTCGGAACAGAAGTCGGGCAGTTGTGCGCTGAAGGAAGGTTTTCTGAGGGGACCCGCTCTCTCGTTTCGGCCGTCAGAGATAGTAGTTGTGCCAATAAACGTCTAAAAAGACCATCCGGCATTTATTTCTTGAGAGTCAATTTCAGACGCGCGACTGAATATCGAAGTTGTATTCTCGTTTAAAAGCGAGGCGCAAAATTCGGGCAGATTATCTGGGCTGCCCAACATGCATATTGTTTCAATTTAATCTACATTCATGCGAATGTATCACATCTATTAACACTTCAAGTATATTAGAAGTTGTCACATTTGCATGTAATATTTTCATGATTATATATGTAATGAAAGTATCTCCAAATTAAGGCTAATTCCATTAAGTCAAAACTATTTGACTGAATGTAATTTATTATTGATCAGGGTAATTTTATTAAGATATTCTTTCAAAAGTTTTAGTTTATGATTATTGGTAAAAGAACAAAGAAGTTTTCAACTTCCCCTGTTCAATTGGAAGCAATAAACTACAAAGTTTGATATTTGCACCTTAGTCCTTGACACATAAGGACCTCTCGAATTTTATGTTCATTTTGTGCAATTTCAAGCTCTGGGGAATTGTTTGAGAATTGATGCGGTAAAAAGACTATAAAATTTTATGAAAATTTATATTTACTACTTGTAACGTCAATTTTCCGTGCAATACTGTGAAAATATTAAGGAGACTAAGTTAATTTTGAATGATAACCGCGTGAAACCGCATTTAGACTCAATTAAATGCTGAAAATATTTTACAATTTCACTGCTGTACAAATTTCATTTCATCTGCAATATATATATTGATCAAAAAATAAATTAATTAAAAATCGCGCCGCGTATTGTTGATTAAAATTCCAGTTCTGGACATGAAAAATGCAGCTTAAAATTAATTTTAAAATGTAAATTGCGTCTGAACGAAAACAATGAATTGAAAACAATGAATTTCAATGGAAATTAAAAAATTACTTCCGGTAGATAATGGTAAAAAGAATAGATTGAATAGGTTTTATTAATTTTAAGTAAAAATTCACTATGGAAAGAATCAGGTCTGGCAGCTGAAGAGTGCCAAACGTGCACGCATAGAAAAACAATTCGTGAAAGCAGCGCAAATCTGTCTAGCATCTACCATATCTGGAATGTGGAGAGTAAGAATAGATGTGAAGTGACAGCCGCAGGATTTCCGACACTTAAACTTCTTATCCGTAAGGCGTGACGAGGAAAATGATCCAGTTTTAATTTTTGTTAGTTCGCATTTCACGAAGACACAAAGCAATTTTACTACAGGAACTTTGTGAATTAAATGTTACATTTTCTTCAACAGTGTTATGTTAGTTCGAAATAGAATTGAATAAATTTTCTCTTGAATTATTTCAAGAATTTTGTCTACTCTTCATGTACAAAATTATGCTGGCTCATTTCTCAACATACATACCAGCATTTTCTATAAATTTACTACGTAACTGCAAGATACATGAACTGAAAGAAACGATAATACGAAAAGTAAAGATATGCAGAGAAATATTGCATTTCTCCGAGCATTCCTAGAATGCAGAGTACATTTTACTACGTCCAACATGCAAACGTACTTGTCGTTTCTTGTCACGATCGATATTACTGCAGAAGTCTGCAAATTTATATTTTATAAAGCACATAAAATAAATAAGGTCAATTATACTGTAAGCTATTATTGTAAAGATCATAAAATACACATAATGAGCAAGAAATATTAAATTTATGATAATTTACCCGGCGCGTTCACCATTTTTCACTAGTAGCTGAAACAGTGCTATTAATTTTTCCTTGATATATGCTAGAATTTTAAAAATAACTAAACACCAAGTAATCTCAACTATTTAACTTGGCGATTTAATAATAACCCGGCGCCTTCACCATTAAACTAAAAGGCGTTAAACGTATCAGTTTCAAGTTATTCCAAATTCAAACAACTGAACCGCATTTATTAATACTTCCTTAGAGTGTCCTGTTGTTGTTATAGCCATTTCCAGTAGTTTCCCGAGTCGCCAAAGTCGTTAACCAAATGCTATTATCCAGTTTTGCATAGTTATAGAAGCTGGGAGCTGTTTACCAACTCGTTAATCAAACAATTCCAAAGTTGAACCCACCACGATGCCCTAAAGATGTGACACTTAAGTTGCCCGGAATATTCTCAATCTTTCCGATTCGGTATTACTATCAATGCATAAGGATATTCAATATAAATATAATAACAATCATTTTTATCGAGTGGTTTGTTAAATTTTCACAAGGTTTGTTCATTTTTTTTTACGTTAATTTCAATTATCATTAAAGACAACTGCGGTGGAAATTCGATGTGCTTCGGCTTGTTCTTGCAAACATTTAAGAAGGTATCGTATCATTAAGGGAGCCATCGGATTCCCAGCGGTCGCATGCTAAACTCAGAGCGCTTTTAATTACTTGCATTTCGCATCAGTGCCTCTGCAAACAGCTACAATGCTTATTAGGCACGTGTAATCGCTACCATATTTTATGGGTATTCTTTTTCACCGTGGAACAAAGTAAATATCAGCAAAAATACTCTGAAATTTTCTTCATATAAAAATATTCATCCATTATCTTAATTTTTGCGAAATCAAACAAAAAATGACATCAGAAAGAATTCAGAATATCCACAATTAAGATGATAAATTAAAAGCGATGTTTAATGAACTTTGTAGTACTTTGTACAGACTATTCTTGCTTTCGAGCAACTTGGAATGTCCTAATGATAGGAAACCTACAATAAAACAGTTAACTCGGCTGAAAAACACGAAATTCTTCTGAATGTAGCAAGAGATGTAGGAGACAACGAAAGAGATAAATGATTATTGCTGAATTGCGTTGGTGTCGACAGCAGCGAAAATGAGACGCGATGAAATGAGGAATCACTCGTTCATTTCCTTCGTGCTGACGTCGTCGCCTCGTGGATAATTAAAATAATTAATCACTTGGGAGGATTAATTAGACAATCTATTGTTTTGTCCAGCCTACAACAGTGATATAAATATAGAGAATATTTTATAGCACAGCGTGTTACACCGTGTTAAGAGTCTAAGCGCAGGCCGCGTCATCTTGATTATTGCTTAATATCTTCGGAACTATAAGTGCCATTTAAACCAAACTTCCGACAGTACCTCATAGAGTTTTCGTCATCAGTTGGCCGAAAAATTACGTTCATGCGATAATAGTATCATTAAGAAGAGACCATAAAACCTTAAGTGTTTACTGAAACGAGTAGAGAAGGTGTGAGTCTGTGGGGATGTGTATGAATGTGGCGTGGTCGATTGCAGGACCAAGACCAAGGTTATTGTTGCGAACAGACTGCCTGCTGACAACATCAACCTTTGACGAAACGGTCTTTTATTTTAGCAGGACCCGAACTACCTGTTCGTTGACAGTGATGATTGCGCTACGAAGAGAAGTAGACACGTCGAAGTATGGCTTGTGAATAACTTTATTTACACAAATTTACAATTACATCTGCTGGGGTCCACACACCCACAACGCTTTCCCCCACAATCTTCCACCTCACGAACCTACCTTGGACCAATCCGAGCACACTCCGCCTACCACTCTCTCTCTCAAGACCAACAAGGTGTGCCACTAAACGCTACCCTTAGGCTCAGCTTTATTCAAACATCTGCGATGCACATTTCGCCACTCTTAAGTCTAGTCGCCCGATCTGCGGGAGGTCGTTAAAGATAAGATGGTACCACCGGGTGTACCTAAACAATTCACCATCGGATCGGCTACGCTTTCCAAAACCACCCAAATCGCAAAATGTGCACGTCGTAAAATATCTTTCAATTGCAGTTTTCACCTTCATAAAAGCTTGGAAATTATTCAACGACCATGTACAACGGTTCCCAACAGTTATCATGACGGCAGGACGGCAAAATATCAACACTATGCCGATAGATAGGACACCGCCGCCCCGGAAGGGAATGGAAAACTTAGAAAGACATTGGCAGAATCGCCCGAGAAATGGCAGGGACCCATTGGAGGTACTGTGGGAGGCTGTATGTGCGTTACGGGAAGAGATTCTCGGAAAAGAAAGAGTCGACGAAGAAAGAATATGTGAAATCGAGAGCAGGATGGGGGAAAAGGGAGACAAAGAAATCGCCGAGTTGAAGAAAGAACTATCCAGAGTAGGGATGGTCATCAAGAAGAAATACAGAACACCAAAAAGGTGAGAAAAGAATAGGAAAACACCATGAAGAAAATTACAGAGAAAATGAAAGTGATAGACGAACTAAGAGGAGGACTTGTCGAAGTGAAAAGAGTCTAGCCCAACCAAAGTCAACCAAGTTATGACCAAGACTGAATGTATTTTCAAAAACCAAAAACAAGCTTACAAGAATTTCTATTCCATTCAATTCCAAACATGGGGATGGGAAGATGAAGTACCACTCGTGTGCATATGGCATCGATACTCTCGCGAACCAACCCTTTTTTGTGGCGAGGTGAATGCGCCAGATCCAATCGTCAGTTTCTGAGTGGCAACCCTTGTTTATAGTGCGGTGAACGTGCTGGGTCCACATGCAGACGAGCGTCCAAAAGATTGCAGGCCGACAGCTACCAGTTGTCTGTGTTGCACGTTAGGGAAGGCAAAGATGCGAAGAGAAATGGCTCTTTCGGATAGCAACTGATTTTATTAAGTTAAAACCTAAACCTTGAAGCCGGTGCGTACCGCTCATACACAACCCTCCTTGAGGTACCACCACTTCCTTACACTATTTTTACATCTAGGTGGTGGTCAGGCTGAATCAGCCCTCACACCACGCTTCTCTCGCATTCTGCCACACGCTGGCACTTTCTCTCTCACTCTGTTTCTCTCTCTCTCTCTCTGTCTCTCTGCGTGTCTCTTCGGGCCTAAGCGCACAAGCCGAGCTGCACCACAAGTGTCCACAGAGGCCCGCCTGGTAGTGCGTCAACCACTACAATCTACGGGTGCCTTGTGTTTATCTTGTTCATATATTTATATGTTATATATTGAATTTGACAATTTTAGTGTGAAGTTTGAATTATATTAGAGAGTAAGTACTTGGTAAGATTTTTCCTAACTTATTCACACAACTACTATCATACAGTCTTATTTGAACGACCCCAGACTAGCTAGCATTGACAT
>WSZQ02102236.1:0-10550 GCA_019419845.2 Weissflogia rhopalogaster
AACATTAAATTAGACAGAATTTGAAGATAATGCTATTATAATTCATAATTACCCATGGTAACATTCAAAGGTCCTGTAAAATTGGCATGAGAGATTTAATTCTTCGTTTTCAATCCAAATTTTTCTTGATTCGATTAAATAGTATCCCATGATATCTGTATCAATTATTGTAAGAACCAAATCCTTAGTTGCTTGCACTCTTAATCTCTCCACATGGATTTTACCAATCGGTTGAATGTCAAAAGATTCATCTCCTAGGAAGAAGAAATGAATTAAGAGTTTTAATTAGAAAATTGAAGGTAATTATTACCAGTTTTTTAAGAGAACTCATAACATTGTCGAAATTCCTATCAAAGCATTCAGTTAAGTTTACCTTTCTATTGCATAATGTGATATAATCACCTGTAAAATTAATTTTAAGGTTCTTTCATTGACACTAAATTGACTCTAAACTTACGAACTTTAGAATAAACACAACAGATTAAATTAAATGCCACCAAAACATTTAAAAGTGTATGCATGGTGAATTGTTTGACTGCTTCAAGGTGAACCAAACACAAACGTAAACTTTTCTAAGAATACCTACCAGTTTTATGAAGAATGTTGAACACATCATGTGTTTTCATTCATTCATTGGCATACTAATTATATGTACATAAAATCGATCTATTAATATATAATAAGTGTTCTCATTAAATTATTTGAAATAAACATATTTTCACTTTATCTAATTTTGTCTTCAGCAGATCTAATTTTAAGATCCCACGCAATGTATCAGAAAATATATACTTTAACTTCCTTGAAAAATCTAACACTTACAAAATGGATCCATTTATTTACATATAATTGAAAACAGTTACATAAAAACGAAGTTACTTTATTAACCAAACAAACCTTTATTGTCTTCTGTTATTAACTATATCACTAAGTGTCTTATACATACACATATTTAAGCAAAATGCAAATAATATTCAACATTTTAACAATTATCTATGCAAGAACAATTCATCAATGGGAATATGGCGAAGGTAACTATTTATGATGGGATTCAATAGCATATAGGTCCCAGTTAATTCCAAAGCTTCCTTCAACTCCATGAAGACATCCATCCAATTCTCATTCATGAAGCCGTTTATCTAAGCACTCATTGCGGGATCATTAAATAAATTATCAAAATTGCAATGTAAATTTCTCTATAGACGTGATGTTATTCGTCACACCTTCAACCGAATTTTCAACATAGTCATACTTTTTACCATTGCGTTCTTCTATCTTTAGTCGTGCTCTATAATCAACAGCATAATTTGCTTAAAAATAAAACATTTCAAGATCGATTTTTGAATTTAAATTTAGGTAATTTCATCAATACTTAGGTGACAATGCATGTTCCCTTGACCTTCAATGGGTAGGACTAACAATTTCCCACTTATTTCATATTTTCCATCGAAAATAAGTGCATCTGCTTGCATTTTCATGAAAAGCACGTTGTCTATAAAGTCAAAGAAACGTATAGTTGAAGTATTGATCCCATCAAATGTTGTGTTGTGTAGTTATTCGCAAATCCTTCGTTGCTTGCAGATCTATTAACTCGAGGAATCTTGATTTGATTGAAGGAATTTTGTAATCCTTCTCATCTTAAATCAAATAAATAAATTTTCATATGTTTCGTACTAAATAAGAATCAAAAGTTACCATTTCCACTAAGGTACGTTATAATTGCAGTGTAATTCTCCATTAGGCAATCGAATCAGCTTTGTTCTTACATTTTTTGATATAATCGGCTGAAATCTCAAATTATCTCTTGAAAACAGACATATAATGTAAACACTTACGAATTTTGCAATCAACAATAATGTTGCAAATAACTGGACCCAAAAATATAGCAGAGATTTTCTGAGATGCCATTTTGTATCAATCAATACCAGAATTTTGATGTTATGCATTACCAAATAACAGTATATATACCTTAAAGCATCATTAAACAACTACGTTAAAGAGCAATTAAATTCCATGACGTGACAACAGGAAAAACACATATAATAAAGTTAATTAAAGGTTTCTATTAATTTCCTATACATGTAATAAATAGGATTGTAATTGAAAAAATCGCGACTGCTTGTTTCCCAAAATTGCAATATAAGGAGAAAGTTGAAAGTTGCATTTAAAAATTTTATTTAATTTTTGTTTACAAAGTCATATAATTAGAACGTAATAATAAAAAGTAAGTAGCTTTAGACTATTTACAGTTTCGCGTTATTTAATTTTCCTCATTGCATAATCATCTGTTTCCCCTCACAATCAACCACGGCGTAAAAATAAACATAGAAATGAACTTATAATTAAAGAACACAAAAACAACATAACATAACAATAAAAATTAAAATTTTCCTCCGCACATCTAATTCAAAGTATGTGGCGACTCTTCACTCACTTTATGGCATCAATTTTTCATAATTCATCCTCTCTCTTATCATATTCCCTCTGCCATTATTATATTATACCAATTCACTTTTAAAATTCAAATTTATCATCTATAAATTTCGCACAAAAAACTAGTTCTCATCCGCCATAATAATGTTCCGTACATTCTAATTAGCTTAGCACAACATATTCGTATGTACAATTAGTATTTTGGTATTTTATCGTACTTATATCCTTATTGTTGGTAATTAGTAGTAAAATCACAGTTTTCCTAAATAATTATCGTATTATTATTTAAATCGTTTATATTATTAACAAATCGCTCATGAAATCCGTTCTATGGCGTCTCGTACGCGTCTCATGTGCCTCGATTGCACAACACAGTTCTTATTACTATCTAATTAGTCGTTTTTATTTTGTTTACAATTAACGCACGCTTAATCTTAGTCGTAGATATTGACCGCAAATAACAATGGTATTTTATAACAATGTTCCATCGTTATGTATCAGGTCAATCTGGCCATTTTTTCTTACTTTAACCAACTATATGTACAATTACAACATTGATATTTGTATTTTCACAGGTTTACATGTGTTTTTTGTTATTTTTGTTTGTTTTGAATTGAATACTTCCTGCATGCACATTTTCGGCAGCGAAAATAGTTTCCCAATTTTCATAACGTAATATTACGTTAGGTAATCCAGTCTTTTGCAATTTGCTGAAACAATACTGTGGGAATTTAGGTTGGATGTAGTTAGCTCCTGATTTCACCTATCTCACTTTTTTCAACTATTTCAATTAGTTTGAACTATTTCGTAACTATTGGCAGTTGCTTTCGTGGTGCTCCTCTGCATATTGCAATACGGTACCTATGGCTTCTTCACTTTACCGTCGCTGGACGCAATCGATGTGTGCGACTCCGACCACATAGGAAAATTTTGCAGCAGTCTCAGGTAATGCATGTCGGCAGCGGCCGGCATCGGGAACGGCAACGGGGCACCGTATTGTGAATTATACAAACTCTGATAGTACATCGGGTCGATTATACCGTACGGCGGTTGAATACCTTTGCCCTGGGTGGTATTACCAACTGTGGGTGGTACAGGTGCCGCCGCTCCAGCCGGTGGCATAGGGAAATTTGGAAGTAGCATCGACGGCGGTGGTGGAGCATATTTGCTCTTGCCCTTTGCGGTAACGTTGTTAAACATAGCCGGCGGTGCGTAGAGATCAGTAATGGCATTGGTGCTCCGGGGAAGTGCGTAACCTTTACCGTTTTCTTCCACACAAGGTACTTTACTACTCGATGCATAGTAATCATTCAGGGGACGTTTGTGGCCACCAGTTGGTAGTGGAGCAGTGGGTATACCAGCTGAGGGAAGTTTATAAGGAACCTGGGGAACATGATGTTTGGTACTACTTGACAATGACGATGTCGAATGATGGCGCTGCTTTTTATGCAGTCTGGGCTGCTGTGGGAGCTGAAGCTGGGCAGTGTGAAGATGTTGTGGAATTTGAGGACTTGTCATTGGAGGCGTCCTCTGTCCATTGGGCCCAACAAGTGTAATCTCCAAGTTATTGTTGAGTCTCCTGCCTTCTAATAACGGCAAAGACGTTGCACTATAATGACCAATACCATTACTTGCAGGTGCCGGCTTTGGGGACGGTATGCTCGGCACCCGTACTAAATCTGCGGCTTTCTGAGGGCTCTTCACAGTCAGGTCCAATAAATCAGTTATAGATTTATAGTTACTACTTGAGGATGCACTAGATGGAGGGGCAGTTATAGACTTTGGAGTCTGCACTTGATGAATCTGTGGTTGAATAATATCCTTCGGATCACCATAGACGGTCATTTGACTCGGTGTGTAAATTGACTTGGATTGCACTACCTTCGGTGGTATGTTGAAAATAAACGGGTATTTCGCAGTCTTCTGTGGCGGAGTTGCCTGAGGCGGTGGACGCTTAATCAGCGAGGCATTAATGGAGGGCGGTGGCATGTGGACTTTTTCCAAACTCATTTTGTGAATGGAGGACGTGCGTAACATCAATTGTGACGGTATATTACGAACAGGAGTCACCTCCAACCCGCCCTCCTTGAGAATATCAAGAGAATAACCCACATTGCTCTTGTTGTTATTCGTTGCACTGGTATTGTTATTATTATTAATATGGTTCGTATGGTTGGTGATACTAATCGTGTTGTTGTTGTTGCTCTTGCTAGAGTACGCGTCCGATTCAAGGTCAATGATATCTGGCGATTTCGGTTTGTATGGAACCTCGATAATATCCGCATCCTCAACACAATTGTCGGTTGTAGTCGTCGTCTTGTTCGGCACATCGTTGGCGTCATTGTAGATGTGTATATTCTCTTTACCTTCGGCTGGCGAAGTGCTCTTCTCAGGCGTGATGATTTGCACCGGCGCCACAGCCCCCGTGGTCGGCTCTGGATCCTTCTCGGGGATCTTCATCTCCTCCTTGATAAGCACCACATCCTCCTCGGGGGGTGCAGTGGCCACGCTAACAACCGCACTAAGTTCCTTATGCTCGCGCATCCGTTCCGGTTTCACACGCACACTACGCAACGATTTAGTTGTCTCCACTTTGATATTAAAGTCCTTGCAGTCGGTTGGAGTACTTGGCGCTGACGTCGAAGGAGTCTGCAACTGGGGCACGGGAGTGCTGTTACCAGAGCGAGAGGTACCCTCGCTGGATTCGGCGTCACTCATGCTCGTACTACTACCAGTCTTACTCTTCAGGCGTCTACGTTCATTCGTCGGAATTGGTTTGTATTCCTCACCCTTCACATGCCTTTCATATGGTAACAGAAACCTGAACATAGACATAAAACACGATTAGCCACCGCGATGATACTTTTAGACCACAAGACCTTACCTTTCATAATGACGTCTGATAACAGTTGCTGCACTTGTACTGGTCTGATTACCGCTGAGATCGTCAAATATTGACTTCCACAAACGATTCTGTGTAACAATGTCGTAACCGCCAATTTTCTCCACTTTCATGTAGAACGCGTAGAGATCGACTAAAAGCAACAGAGCCTGAATTAGTGAGCGGAAGTTTAAACACTTGCAATTAAGGATGTTTCGGTTGTCATCAAACTGGCGAGCAATTTGCAAATGGCAGAGGCGTCTTCGACTTTATGACCGCTAAACCAGCGGACAAGTATAAACAAAAATAAACTTACGCTCTCGATATCCAAGCGACGGTATTCGACCAATTGGCGTCTTGTTTTTCTTCATGAACGTCGTTAGTCGCTTGATGAAGTCTTGACTCTCGGCGTTGCTCTCGGATGCGCGGGTACTACGACGCGTCGCACCACGATCACACCGCAATCCGTTACGACCTCCACTGATCGTCAACTTGTTCTAATTAGATCGCAAAAAACAACGTACAATTAAATCAATGAACAAAAAAAAATCAATGTATGAATCTACTACCTTGCCAGAATTGAACACATTCGAAACGGATGATTCACTCTCGTTGCTCTCCGATCCCGGCGAGATACTCCTCTTTTTCCGCTTACCACGTGGTCTACCCTTCAATTTGGGCGCCAAGTGATTGCAGAGCAACTCGTGACCCTCAAGCTCCGGATAATCAAAGGTATCACGACAATACAATATCTTGGTATTATCATTCTTCACTCGAATGCCACCAAGTGCGTTTACGAAGCGATGCTTCAATTGATCGTCCTCCACCCCCTCGAGCCGCTTCAGGATCGCTCGATAACGACAATATCGTGGATAACTGAGGATTATCACCGACGGTCCTTTCGATTGCTTGATGTCTGCAATGAAAAAGAAAAACCGGTTGCACTCTCACAGCACTTCGACCACTTCGGATGACGTCTAATAACTAAAAATGAAAACTTAATGGAACCTACAAGCGACGACTATGTACTCAGAATGCAGCCTGTTTGGAAATACGGAAACCAGCGTGTTTTGCAATTAACATTCAAGGCAATATGCACGAAAAGAGCACCGATTGCATTGTTCATCAGGAGAACAATGTTTGAACGACGGTGCATACACAATGCGCACATATTTACAACCAACAAAAAAAAAACTAAGTGATTGTTGAAATGGTTTATAACAGTACGCGTGGGTGTTGTTGAACATCGACCTACTACGACGCGCGAATAATAAACATTCGTAATCGACGCATTATTGCAATTTGCAACGGGCATAATTGCAACAAACACAATTCAGGTGCAAAAGAAATCCATGCGTCGAATTACAATTGCAATTTTGGGATATTCATACTGATTTTCGACCATTGTACAGAAATCAATAACTGCCAATTCGTTTTTCTTGTATTTGAATGGGTCATAAATTAGCCTGAACAAATAACATTTAATTAATTTATTTTTTAGATAAGAACGTACTGAATATTTACTCATAAAATATTTACTCCTTTGTTAATTTAATGGTAAAAATCATTGCGTCATTCTACTTCATAACAGACTGAGAAAGTAAAAGTTTGCAAACGATCCACATCTATTCATCTAGTAGTACGTTCATGTGGATTGTGATAGTAATTAAGGCAAAATATTTTATTCATAATTTTCAAGGACGATAAAATTGCATGTTAATATTTACTGTACTTTGACATTGTTTCTTAAACTGGGTCATGTTAACAAAGGTAGAATTAATTTTAAACAAGAGTGGGCAACTTAAAATTCCGATGATATTCCATGCAATAGCATCTCTCAAACTGTTATTAAAATAATGATAACAGACTATTGTCAAATTTAATGACCATATAATATCCTTAATATTGTATCCTATTCAATTCTATAACTCACTATACAATAAATTGATTATTATATCGTTTTTGATTGATATTTTAAATCAATTTAAAAATGTCCGTTGTATTTTTCAAGGACAACCACATTCAACAACGCATTTAATATTTATTTACATTATTTATTTACATTGTTTTATAAGCAGGTCAACCTTATTATGTTTACGGGAATCAACATTCTATAAAAGTGATGAAAATGTTGTAGAATTCTTCTTGCTTAAATAAACCAGTGAACCCCGCAATCAATGATGGCATTGCTTTGTTGAAAGCCTAGAATTACGTTCCACACTAATCAATAAATATTGCTTACCAACCAGCAGCATATAAACAAATACATACGAAACTGATTAATAATAGCCTACAACACTATCAATTATCCTTGCAACATAAAGACTGTTACAGATTATTTATTTCAACGAGGAATTTCCAGTAGGTTTTACCAAGTCTTGAATGGATCCATTAAAACTACGTCTAGGCTTGAAGGTATGAGCATTACATAATCCCGATTTAGTGACTCAATTCCTGTAACAATTGTTTGGAAAATCGTGCAAAGATAAATAACGTTAATTGATCGTTTCCCTAATAACTAAGAAATTTCTCAATGCATTGTATGCATTGATGATTCACGTCGAGCCGGAGACAAACAAACGTGTGATATTTGAGTGAACTACTTGGAAATCAGCTTACATTTGATTATCCCGAGGACATAAAACTGAGTTATGGCAGAGCGATAATTACGTGGAAGGGGCAATGTCATCGTGTGTGTGTGTGTT
Organism: Weissflogia rhopalogaster; assembly: GCA_019419845.2. Lineage (NCBI taxonomy): Eukaryota > Metazoa > Arthropoda > Insecta > Coleoptera > Staphylinidae > Weissflogia > Weissflogia rhopalogaster. The sequence continues at coordinate 8,017 of WSZQ02102236.1, forward strand.
GATCGGACCCGGGTGACATACCGGTATAAATATGGATGCACGCTGCCATGTGGTTACCAGTCATTCAGATCGTCCACTCCCGCCCTGGCCGTTTTGCAGAAACGCAAAGATAAACACAGCCAACAATTTAATTAAATCGCCGTATTTTGCTTCTGACTGTAAACACAATTTGAAAATGGCTTTCATCAAAGTTTTCATCGTCTGCATGATGCTCGCTCTCGTCGTGGCTGAGGCTGCCATTGCTCCCGGCTACCGTGGATTGGTGGCGAATGGCAAATATGGCAGGGAGCAGAATTGCCAGTGCATGAACTGGCGGCGATGCGATGGCGAGATCAACAGCGAGTGAGTAGAAATTGAAAATAAATATCAAATACCCGAAATTTGAATGCATTCCGTGGGATGAATCAGGGAGTAATCTGAATTCGTGTTTTTTTTTTCCTGCGCAGTGTGCAATGCACCCCGAGTTATGTAATGGTTTGCTGTATTCGCCCCACACCGGAACCAATTCCGGAATTTATACCCAAAGTTGAACGAGTGTAATCGAGCCATCTACATCCAATCACGTCCATTTAAATTACGTATTAATGCCAAAATGTCATTCATTGTTTTAATGTAACGTTATCTTAATATTAAATACATTTTTAAACATTCTTATATATTTTATTAAATTTCTTTTTACGCATAATTTCACAGGAAAACAAGCATGGGAAAAGATGAATAGGTAATAACTTCAAATTGTCTTATTAAACATATTAACATACATATTAAACACATAACATATTACATTATACAACGAGCATAGGATGGTACCAGTTTCCTCAGAAGAATAGGAAATTGCAGCACGAGTCTAAGGCAAATGCTGCAACTCATGCGATAGAGGAAAGAGTATTCCATGCGAGTTGAACACTATACTTTTTCTACGACTATTATGTGTGAAAATAATTTCTTCTCTGAAATGTGTTCATTATGCAACAGGAGCAGAGGAAAAAAGCGCAGCGGCAAAATGCGGAACTAAAACGTGAAATTCAAACTTTGTTCTAAAATATTTTCTAATTTGCATGCAATAAAATGTCCATTCTTGTACAGATCGATTCCTCATTAAATATAGTTTGTTTTGATATACACATTTACGCCTAAATAGTGGATAATTATTGAGATATATATCTGGTAAACAAACTTCTTTTCCAATGTTTTATGTTATTCATTTGTTTCATATTTCCCATATTGCTAGGATTATAATTCATGTACCAATTGATTCAGCGTGAAAATATCTTCAAACTCATGGGCTCATTTTCATATGATTACATAGAACCAACATTAAAACTCATGAAAGTTGCATCTAATAATGAAATCTAATATGATTTCACTGACAGAAAAATACCTTTCTCCAATATATACAAATCATATACCATTCGACTCTAGATGAAATTTTTCCACCGTTTCTTGCAACTGTTTTTTAGATAACATGTTTAGAAATCTTGTTATATATCATTGTTTACTCTAATAACGTCATCATTGACAATCTCAAAAATTACCTGTTCTAATCATTCCATTTGTATTTAATTTCCCTTATTTCTATTGTTAACACATAGTTAATAATAAAATAATGTGTTTTAATATTTAAAATAATAATGTGTCTTGTTTGTGAATGTATTGTGTCGGTGGACGCTGTGGGTTTTGGAAACACCAAAACACAAAAATGTGTGTTTTGGTAACACATAACATTTACTCTAGGCAATTAATCGGAATGGCCGTTGCACTAGTTAGTGACAAATTTAATTCTGAATCGGTTAATATATGATTTGAATATATAGAAATGTGGCAAATGTAAATAAAAGTCTGATCATTAGAAGAAGTCATTTCAAGTTATTATCCTGACAGCGAAAATGTCGCCGTTCTTAGACTCAAATTTTATGACTTCTAACATCGGTTTTAAGAAATAAAATGAAACAGTGTTCCAGAAGTTTAAAGCAATTTTCACGCTAAATCGAGTGGTGCATGATGTATGCATCTAGAAATAAGGGTAATATGAATAAAATGGAATGTAGAACAAGTCATTTTTGAGATCGGCAACTTTGGCGTTATTAGAGTAAGCTTCAGTGATTTATAACATGATTTCTATATAATAATGATATATGAATGATATATGATTTGTATATATTGAATGAGGGTAAATATAAATAAAAGTGAAATTTTAGAAGAAGTAATTTCAAAACATTTTTCTGTCAGTGGAATCATCTGCGTTATTAGACTCCACTGCCATGAGTTATAATATCGGTTCTAAGTAATCAAATAAAAAAAAACTATCCCAGGAGTTTGATGATATACAGAAATTCGGGAAATATGAAAAAATATGAAAAACTTAAAACTCGACATGTTCCGGAAAATTCGTTTTATCCGATTTATATTTCAATAATTATCCAACTTTAAGGCCTAAAAGTACATATCAAATCAAATAAAAAAAATGTGCATTCAATAGCATGAAGATTAGAAATTATTTTAGAACCAAGTTTGAATTTCACGTTTTAGTTCCG
>WSZQ02102247.1:0-10548 GCA_019419845.2 Weissflogia rhopalogaster
TTAAAGCCTCTAACCAAGGCCCCGAGAACTTACAACTCGCGGGGTATTAATTTCGTTAAGACGCGTGAGCGCAAACAGTTATGAATACCTGGAATAATTTTATGTCACCACACAACAGTCCCATGAAGATGCGAATAGACGAAAGCGCGATTGTTACGGTTTTCAATATCATTAATTTCTTTTTATTTCCCGGCGTTGGGACCTGACTCAACAGGATCTTTTTAGGATAGGCACACGATCTCCAACACCACAATGTCTTTATTAAAACTAAATGACAAGAACAACAAATTTAACAAACATTCGACAAACACACCTGAGGAGAAGTAGACCTAGCCCGTTCCTTTATTTACAGTGGCCCAACCTCTTCTCCTAATTGCTACGGAGCGGATCTACGACGTCTTAAGAATAGTGGCGCCTATTCTAAGCAACCAACTGAACAGTAACAGGTCACGCAAAATACTACACTTATAAAATGAACTTCCACGTATTTTTTTTCCAATTAATCCTGGGTGGTCAACGTCACTAGTATTGCGACCCACTTTGATCTATTGTACATGAACCAGTTCTATGGGTCAATAACGGAGATCACCTTAGAAAAGGCTAGAATCTCCTTGACCGACTTCCCTTTAAATTCAGTAAGGCTTAGCTGCTCGCTGCCTAGCAAAGAAAGTCTTTCCGGTGCTAGGGATGCACAAGTGCAGAGTAGGTGCTCGGTTGTTTCCACCTCCGACTTACATAGTCTGCAGCTTGTGAGGCCGCCTTTGCCAATATTGGCTAGATGATACAAGACCTCGGCATGACCTGTCAGTAGGCTAACAAGTAGTCTAATATCTCTTTGTCCCTCCAGGCGGTCTCGTGACTAGCACGATGCCAATGCTTGATCCATTCCTTCACTGTGGACTGTGGAGGTTGGTTCAGGGCCATGGATGGTGGTTTCCGCTGCCTTCTTGGTTAGCATATCCGCCTTAGTATTGCTCGCAATACCTTGGTGCGCAGGCACCCACTGTATTATGAGTTTATCGCCTCCACGTAATTATAAAATTTTTTAATAATAAACTTGACAATGTTTACATCATTTAATATAAATAAAAATTAATTAAAAGTCTATTAATAAGCCCACCTGGGTAGCACAGTTGGTAGTGCTTCGGCTTTCCACGCAGTCGGACGGGGTTCAAGTCCCCGAGGTGGGCTCCCACATGTGTGAATTAGTTATTTAATTAATTCACACAAAAATTAATCACACAAAATCCATACCATTAAAAATCACACTACAAAATCACAATAATTACAAAATCACACACCAATAATGACATCAATCGCAGTATGCGCATCTTTCACTACACCTACAACAAACAAAAACCACGAGACAATCTCAACACTCAACAATGTATCAACACAACACCAAAAATCAACAATAACAACATCACATTATTATGTAAAATATAAAAAATAAATAAAACATTTATCCAGGCTGAAGGACCAGATAGGTCGATGGGCAGGTCTAATACAATATTATTTTTATCAATTAATAATCCTTGAATAAAGCATACTCGTAAATTCGCAATAACCGCAAGTTTTCCCATTTTTTACCCTTATTTAATGGCAGTTTTTAGTTTTTCCTTCCGCTGTTATGTTGACTCACCCTCATTCTCGTCCAATAGCAGGCGGAAACTATAGCCGACGATAAAATCTAAGAATATCGACAAGTCCACAACAGAGATAAATCAGCATACGCGGCGTTCCAGACTTTCCCCATTTCCTTATTATTATTGACGTTGTGTTTAACTTTCACGCGCGACTCTGCCACCGCCGCCATAGTCGGTCGACGCACATTTCGCAATTAAAACTTTCCGCCGTCTATAACAGCCGTCTCCGCACCCGATGGGGGCAATAAAACATTACAAGATGCGCGAAATTGCGAGGCAAAACAACAAGCGGCTACTTCATCAGAATGAATAACCACACGGCTGCTAATGTTTGCAACAAGAATACAGTAATACTGATTTCGAGTAAACACATTATTTATATCTGTGACAATTTTGGAGAGGGTGAGGTTAAAATAAAGGGTGTCTCAATTGCCTTCTTTGAATTTGCATGATTTTTTTGTAGTTTTTTTTTAAGTTTTATTTTCTCTAGTTTTGAACCATTTGCCCAAATACTCAGATGCTTGTATTGTAGCCTAGTATTGCAATTATAATACTACTACTTTCATGTATTATTGCAATTGTTTTTTTTCTTCCAGAAAAGGAATTGCAAGAAGCGTAACAAATAACGGTATTAAGAAACCTATAATTGTTGCAGTTACTATTGGGCAAATAGTCAACCCATAGGTCCATAAGGTCATTCCACAAAACAACAATGCACCTCTGGTTATTTGAATAGATATTCGACTTGTTTTACAAACTCCTATTCCATAGTAAATTATAAAAGGTGTAAGAGTAATAATAATATTATATTTGGTGGAAAGACTGATAGAACGGTATAACTTCGAAACTAATCATCGCAACAACTTGGGATTGGTCTCATTCTGTTTGGACGTGCACAATCATGTGTGCCGTGATAATATACTGTTTTGCTCATGAACGTTATCAGATGTATCTAGATTTAAGAACTTATTGATTATTTTGTTATGCGCACATAAACACGTGTGCCATGAGCGATATCCAAGGTCTCTAGATTTAAGAAGTTATTAGTTATTTGTTTTTCTTTTGTTTGTATCTATTGTTTAGATGTTAAACCAAATTTTTCATTTAAAAGTGAGCTCCTACAACAAGCATGAGCCACAACAAGGTGTACTCTAAGGTTAGTGCCTAAAACCCATTAGTCTTAAAACCCATATACAGATGGCGCTCACGTGGAATTTCTAATTGATCGATATTAATAATATCGATATTTCCAAGGCGAAATTTCGATATTGATATATTTAAAAATTGGAAATATCGATTTGCGTGCGTATACCGCCGTAAAGAGGCGGTCAGTCACAACCTCCTGAACTGGTACTTCCCAGGAGAATCTCGAGAAACTAAAAGTCACATTTGAGACGTTCTACCATATGTACGGACGCGTGTCTTAACTTCAGTTTCCTCCCTTTTTATCAACCCCCATAAAAATCCACTTTTTCCAGTCTTAATCACCACCGATTTAGTTTAAGTACTTCAACGCTTACACCAACAGCCGAACATCATGCTCTTTCTCTACCTCCAGGAGAAAACCGCCACGTGCTCATTTCCAGCTTGGGGTCTGCAGGAATGCGTTCACCCAACGCGCCATGCGCCATTATGGCGTGAAAAAACCACCACCCTCTCTTCCCATCTGCAAATTCCACCGCAGGGCACACTCCCAATCGAAAACGAAGCATCTCTTCTCTCCCTTTCTTCCACTTTCAACAATCAACCCTTGTGTACTGCAATGCAATACTCAGCATTAAGTTTGAGGGTAACATACGCACGTGCATATTCAGCAATTCATCAATTCCTGCAGGTTGTAATTATGACACCGCCACGTCAAACTTAAACCCACTGTGAGGTTTTAGGAATGAACCTGTATGTTATGATTATATTATTCCAAAAGCACGCGATGAGTACTAGGTGATGTGTGTGTGCTATGGCAGCAATATCAATGCTTATTCCATATGCAGATTTGACGAAAGGTTTGAAGAGGGAACTGAGAGGGAACAGGTTCCCGGGAGAGGGTACTGCAATGTGATGTGACGCGTGAGGATGATTGAGAAGGGCGAGGTGGACCTGGGGTGGTAGTTAGACACGGTGATGGCATGAAAAGCTTTCGCTTTCACGCCGAGTGAGAGTATTTTTTGGGCTGACGCCTCCATGTACATCCCCTTTTTCAAATTATCTGTTCCCTGATGATTTTTTGTAATAGATTCCCTAATATACATTTTTTTTTCCTTTTTAGGGTGTTCATATTTGGTTTATTTGTAAAACTTGCTTAGTTTTCAGGCCTCAGAGTGAAAGAGGAAATTTGTTTGTTTGCCATTCGACTTTATGACCGTTTGGGTTGTTTGTTGGGTTTTCAGGTTCAAGGTTTGTGTCCCAGGTTCACGGTTAGGGGTTGGAGATGCACGGCGTAAACATGGAATGTGGATGCGGATGTGTCCCCTCAACAATTCGGCTCTTTTTTTCGTTTTTCTCGGGTGCAGCAATTCCAGCAGAATTCCAACTTTCCCAGTAAATCCGTTTTACGATTTTACCTCCTCCTCCTCTCCTCTCAGTGAATGGGAGTAACATTTTTTCTTTTTTGTTTTACGTTTGTATGTTTATATTATTTAAAAATCATTTTTGTATTTAAAGAAAAAGAAAATATACCTACTTTTAAAAGTTTCGTCCAGTCTTACCTCTCAAGGAAAATCTCCAGGAACCTATATGACTCTGAATCCCTTTGTAAGGCAGTTATGAATTTTAAGAAGTTTTTTTGGACTTAGAACCGTTTCTAGATGATCCAGAGTGGGTATTGCACCAGAGAACCATAGTGAAGATTTTCTGGAAATAACAGGTTCTGGGCCATAGGAGATCAAAGGATATAACTATGCATAAACCTTCGTTCGTCTACAGAATATTAAACCTGATAATCTTATACACCCTATAATAATTTAAATTTTCTACTCCTCCTAAAAGGTTCAGGGCCCAAGGATATCTTAGGAAATAACGATACATAAACGTCAGATCGTAGCTCAAATCTCATTCTTGTTAAAGTTACTTATGAATTTTGAAGACTTCCTTGAGTTCGAAAGCTGACCTAATAATGGTAACATCTGCGGGCAATATCCTTTAGCCTTAGCCGGTAAAGGCTTAATACATCAAAACAGGTTCTGAACCCCGGAAAATATTTGATGCAATAACTCTTTATATAATCTTTCAGACTCTACGGAATATATAACCTCATAATCGTAAATGCTCTCAAACGTAGTAGCTCGTATTTTCCAACTTCACCAAAAAATAATTCAAGAGAACCCTCCAAGAACAAATTCTAAAAAATTCCCATGATAATCATATTAGTTCCACATGCCTAAGCAAACAAATTACTCGTCCCTCACTCTTCCTAACTCTACCAACTACTCTCAACTATCCCTTACTAGTTATACATAGATATTTATCCTCTGGGTGCATTGACATTCATCTTGTTTCAACACACCATCCCATGTTTAACCCTAGGGTTTTTAATTCTTCCCAATCCCCAATTCATTTCCTCTCCTCGCCCTGTTGCCCAACAGCAACAAAACGCAAGGGTGCAACTTATCAAAAGTCATCACCTATTCAAAAATCGTACATAATCAAATCTCTTATCTCCCACATATCCACACATTGCACTATGTTCCCAAACAGTTTCATAACCTCATTCCACTACACCCACTCCATCCGTCTGCTGTTCCAATTAGATTTGGTTAAAATTTTAATGGCCTAGGTGGGTGCAGAGGGATGCAGAAAATCGCATTATCTACGCTTGGTCGCATCTATTGTGCTTTTTCTGTTGCACCACTTGGGAGTATACAAAAGCGTGGGTGGTATGATAGATGCCCTTTTCGGGAGTGGTGCACACGCTCGAATAATTATCCCCTATGGTAGAGGTTGGTAGTGGTGCACTAGACGAAACATATTGTAAACAAACGTAATGCGATCGGAATCGCATTACGCGTTCGCAAGCCGATTAGTTGATTATGGGATTACTAACCTATGATAGCACAATATTGATGATCTGATTCAAGTTATTATGAAAATTTGTATAGTCTAATAGTTTTAAACTTCAATTTAGAACAGATTTCCAACTCAATTTGAAAGAAGTCATTGCTTCATGTAAAATAGAGATTTTCTGCACCTAACAGGTTCTGGGCCAATGAAGATCCCAGGAAATATCTCAGCAAAAACATGGATTAGTATACAAAACAGAATTAGTTTAATGTGTGAGAGGATATAGGTTTATCTCAATGATTAGAGGTAACATGAAACTTGTCTAAATTTATGTGACTGAATCATTCCCTGGGATCATCTATAACTCTGAACCCCTTCATTAGATAGTTATGGATTTTAATGAGTTTCCATGGGTCTTAAATAGTTCCCTGGTATGATCCACGTACGATCCGGAGCATCATAATTGAGATTTTGTACATCTAACAGGTTCTGGACCCAGGAAGATCCCTGGAAATGACACTGCAGATAATTTTTTTTTGATAAATTTGTTGGCCCATAAAGACCCCAAGAAGAAACTTTTTTGAAAACTGGATTAAATGATACACACCTATTACATGATGGAATCAATGAAGAATAGAAATCAAAAGTACCAACCTTTTCATCTGTTATTAATTCCTTAAAATCATGCCTAAGTAAATCCTCATAATTCCTTGTTGGTTCATTTTTAGGGTCACTTTTTAAAAAAACACCAATTTTGGGACCACTTTCTAAAACACTAGAACTATCTTGGACTGTATCACTTTTAACATTCTTCGTTCCGGGATAACCAAGAAACTCTGAAAAATTCAGAGCTGAAGGAGATAGTGGCGACGCAATCCCGGAGTCAGTATCCGACACCTTCCCCGGTGATATAATCCTCTGTACTGCGCTGGCACTGTGATAAGGCGACGTCGGCGAGAAGGCAAATGTTTTTATTTTACATACTTTATCACTGTATCCATCACCATTTATTCCATCAGCACTCCTGCAGGCAGATTGCAGTGGCGGAAGTTTTTGAAGACTTGGCAGATAGGATTTATGCGCAGTTTTACAACCTCTGCTCTCCCTGGGCATATCCTGTTTTCTCCGAGCACTTCTCTGCGAGTACAGCGGCAGGTGGTCATAAACTTGCGCATAGTTGTCGTAGGTCCGATCATCCCTTGATGACGTCGTAGAGATAGTGGAACAAGACGAAGTCGTGGACGCCGTAAGTGAGTCCTGTGGGACGCCACAAAAGACGCTGAAAGTTGGTCCGGCCTCGTCCTCACTATTGGGACGTCGTTTAACTGTGCCCGTCTTCGCTGATGGCGAATCCCAGTCGAGGGAATTGTGGAGAGCTTCATTTTTGATCCTATCCATTGTTTTAGATTTGTTTTTCAATAGTTGTTTTAGGTTAGTTTTTGTAAGTTATTATTGCTCATTTTGCTATTGGCACTTCTTTGGGAGGAAAACAGGTATATAGTAGTTCCGGTAATGAAAGAGTATTTATTGAAAGATTTGAACATGTTATCACGACGATCGTTCAGTTCGTACTAAAGCGGTCTACATAGACGATTCCAAGTCTAGGCTCTGTGTGTCTCATCCCGGTCGTTTATTACCTTAATCAAAAATACTGAACGCACCAAGGGAGCCGGCACGACTCTCCCAGTTCCCCTTGGACCCTCGCCATTCCAGTCGGGGAACCAATGCTCCGATTCTCGATGAACGCAGAGCAATTCTACACATTGTAGCACCAGTATCACAGTATCACAATAACACTATCATGAATATCACAATAACAGAACGTTCTGCTGCTTTTTGGCACGTGCCCTTCCAAAAGCGCTCTCCCAAAGAAATGGGAGGCAGTTCTCGGGGGGCGGTTATTTGCCGCCTACTTTTCACTCCTCACTCGTCACTCTACTTCTCTTCTTTAGCCTTGAAATCTTTGCTGTAGAGTTTCAAAGAAGCCACGCTGTACTAAACCGTTTTACTTCACCGAACCGATGCGGTGTTCGATCAAATGATGAAATGACGTTACCACCTCCAAACCTCCGAACCGCCCACGCTCGCACACGGTCGTGCCACCCCTGGATCACTAGAACGCACGTAGTGATGTTGCGCTATGCTAGGTCGATGAGCAATGTGCGGAATGAGCAATGAGCAACAGTGACACGCATGCACACTGCCCGGGGAAAAACAACCACCCCATCGGCCACAAATCGTGCACTTGCTTCCACCACCCCCGAGGAGGCAGTGGAGGAGTACCGAGTGCGCGGAAACTCGCACCAATTCCCTAACGCTATTTGCCGTATGACTCACGCCAGCTTCGGCCGGTCTAATACCTTGCATTCGGCGAATAGATTTATTTCCTTCTTTTATATTAGAGTACCACGATTCTGGAATAAGAGGTCGTGTGGGTGAGTGGAGAAGTTTGAAAAGAGTGAAGGGAATGGGAAAATGAGCAGGAACGAAGGGAATTGTCTTAAGAAGTTTTGATTTCTGTATTTCGACGAATGTATTTCTCTTCTACAAAGAATTTAAAGTAGTGAATGTATTCAGGGATGACACCTCAAGTTAGTTTTCCTAAATGTAGAAGGTACAAATAAAAATGATCAATCATTGTCTATCGCAATTTCATAATTCAAGTCACGTAGTGAGATGGCGACAGTTATTGACCCGGGAAAATTCTAGAATGAGAGCTATCCAGATGAGTCTCCACGAGACCTCAGACAATTGTGTTATTGTCCCTAATTGCCAACAAAACTCATCGGAAAAGCGAGAAAACATGTGGGGTGTGAATAGGAATAGTCGTCGCCTAAAATTGCTCTAATAAACTCAGTTGCACCCCGATAATCCAAATAATAGAGGTTATGTTCTGTCTAGAACAATATTACTCATCGACCTAATGATGACTTATTAGTCTGTGAAGGTGCTATTAATAAACATAGAAAATGAAAAGGACAGGGATGAAACATAACTCATTAAAAGTGGAATAGACTAGAGAAAAAATACTAAGAAGTATCACTGGATCAACCAGCTGTTACTTGTGGTAAATTAACCTCAATAACACGAAACCTTCCTAACTCGGAAACGAAATGAAATATGTCATCCGTTAGTGTATCGTATTCCCCTGCAGACTAGGAAAGCTACTCTACAACGCACAAATTTGTTGGTCTTGTGACTTTCCAAGAACTTTTTCCAAGGTTTCACTCATTTAGCTCCTGGGTCACCAATGCCCGCGGGCGGATTCATCCCTCACTTTTTCTTTTTACATTTTTATATTAGTAACTTAACTCCTGGGTGACCCCCCACCCAAGTAAGACTTGGTCATGGATTTGCGTGGTCAAGACGCTGACCCAAGTCATGGCTTATGTTCTCTCTCCTGGTATGTCTCCTCGTATGAATTCAATGTTTTTTTGTACTGCTTACCGCGTACTACCTCCGATAGAAGGGGATCGAGGAAAATCAAATCCTGGTCGTGATAATAACACCTTTATTCGCTCCGGCAACGACATTAACGCCTGTGGTTGTCATTATAGAAGAGTCCTCTTCATCTTGGGCGAGGCTAACAATCAACCCAAAGGGAATTATTAATTCCTTAATTCCTAATGATTCAAAATCACTTGAAAATAAGTCTGGAAAAATGGCAGAGACAAGGCCAGTAAATGAAGAAGAAAAAGTGTTTTTGTCCTAAAAATAGTAAAATTTGATTATCTAAAAAGTATATTTCAATTTCAAAAGTAAACTATCATAAATTTCCCTAATTTTTGTGAACGCTTATTAAGTCATAATTTACAATTATTGCTCCAGAACATTTCCTTGCTTCGTTACTTTATTACAAATTCCAATTAATGGAACAGGTTTCTGCCTTTCTCCTCCCCTGTTTCATTGATCTCCATCTTTCTCTCTTTGCCGCCCTCTTTGGCAAGATTGTAATGCTTACAATCTTTCCCTTCAAAGAATTCCTTCCGCGTTATTCCGTAGTTAACCATTTAACTTAACACCCGGATGATTTTTAACCAACACCCAACTTCTCAACTCGTTTCCTATCCATCTTCTTAACCCTGCCACCTTCTCTTACTTTCAATTTCATTCCAATTTTTCCTTTCCCCTTTCCCTTTTCTAGGTCCGAATACCACTTCTAAAATTACCAAAATATTTTCCAGCGCATTGAAAGCCTTTCTATCCGACACCTTAAACCTTAAACCTGAAAACACGCTGGCGCTGTTCCTTGTGCATAAATAACCGACACGCTGCGCGTTCCCAACGAGATGAATTCTTAATAAACATAATGGGTGAGGGGTGGACTCTTGCGTATCCATATCCAAATCGTTTCCGACACCACGTCGAGCCCCAAGCGTACGCAGACAACACCAATGTTTCCCTTTCATTACGTCTTCTCGCTAGCGCCGCGCCGGTCGTAGCGAGAATGTAACGATGGGAGATGGTAGGTTAGGTTAGGTTCTAGACACTGCGAGATGGCCAGCGTACAGAGCAATTGGTGCAATCATCTTTGTAATGAAAGCTGAAAGCTGTTCGTTGTGCCAGTCGGGGAGAATGCAATAACTCGCGCAAAGATCACCCCCTTTAGCAAAATACGCCCTAGTTTTTGGCGTGGGGTCTCCGAAGCTCATCGGGAATATTAAAACGCTTGATTTGTGGCCACTTTTCTATATGCATATTACATGTCACTTTTACCACAACTTGTAATTACAAACATATTGCAATTTACGGTTTACAAGTTAGGGATATCATGTTATATAATTTATCAATTAGAGAAAAGCTTAACAAAACCTAAGGAAATAGAGCTGACAAGGAGAGTGTTCCAATTGTCCAACACCAAATTGAATGAAACTTTTTGTACGTATAGTACATATATAGAAATAAC
>WSZQ02102258.1:0-10547 GCA_019419845.2 Weissflogia rhopalogaster
TTTTAGTAATGAAAAACCCCATATATACATTAAAGAGATACTTTGAAATCACAAAGTATCGATACTTACATAAAATTCCACTTGACTAATTATTACTATTTTATTACGTCATTTTTTCCTCAAAATTTGATTCTTGATTCTGTTTGTTAAAATACTTGTTGTATTGTTGCTTAGTGTCGATATTTTCCTACAGTTTAAATTCATTTAAATTTTGTCAATTTTTGATAAAAACTTAGGTCAACCTTAATTTACTCAATCAGTAATTTTACAAGCATTCATTTTATTACTTAAGAATTGCTGAGAAATTTTTCAGCCTCAAAATGTTGCAACATCACAAAAATGGGGCGATAATATACTAGAAGATTACTTTAACGAGTAAAAAATAATTTGAAAATACATTAACAGATGGCGCCATGTGTATTTTCGATATCAATAAGTATCGCTACTTTTCTTCGATACTTGATTATCGAAAGTATCGAAGTTTCAAAAGTATCGATACTTCGTGAAAAGTTGACAACCCTACAAATCACCTACTGAATAAAATATTTATTTACCAATCTTTTTTTTAATAATAACCAAGTTAGAAGTGTATTCTAGTATATAGCAGGTACATCATTGAGTAATATGTAAATTATTTTTGTTTGTAGAATTTTGGCCACGATTCAGCTGAAAATGGGGCCCAGCTAAAAGCATTTATAAACCGTTGTCTAAACCACATATTACTTACATATGGGAACAATTTCGCCGGACAATTTAATCTGCTGAATTATCAGTTAACTTTTAGCTTATAAAGGACATTTGTAGATATAATTCTTTTTCTTTCTCTCTAATAATTACATGCCCAAAATTATATCCAAACGTAAATAAACTATAGTCAATTGCATAATAAAATTGAATTTATTCAAAACCTACCTAGTACGACCATTAATGTTGAAGTCATTTTAATATCTAACAATAAATATTTGCATGTAATACTATGCTTTTTAATTGTTGGACATGTGAGATACAACTTTACATATTTACCTGATACTTCATTACTTTAAATTTGATTACAATACATATAACGTAACAAATATGAAATGTAATAGTGTTTTATTTATATTGTTATGCACATAATATTGACATATTTTATCATTTAGTTCAAATCCAACCATCCGTGTTTAACAAAATCGTCCAACAACAATTCCATGCGTTCGTAGTATTTTTCGGTGTCCATCTTTGATCTGTCGATTATAGAAGTAATGTCCAATTCGTGCAATTCAGTAGCCTTCTCCTTCTTGGCATAAATAGGAGTCAACATAAATAGTAAATGATACATCTCCAAACGCTTCATGCATCTGGGAATATCCGCAAAGAAGCGGTCCTTAGAGAACGGCTCCAAATCTTCAACTTTCAGATCTTTTAATTGCTGAATGAATGTGTCGTAGTACAAATCCATGAGTTCATCAAAATGCTCTCTTAATACCGGTACCTGAACACTTGAGTACAAGAAAAACATCAAATCTGTAAAAGGACTTCCATAAGTTAAGAGTTGATAGTCAACAATGCAATTAGCAATGCATTTTCCGGACGCGTCTTTTTTGATCATAGTGTTGTTGGTCCAAAAATCAGCGTGAACTATAGTGGCATAAGGTTCAACGACATCGGTTTGCGGTTCGTAGAAATTCACGAACGATGCTTTGCACATTTTTGCAATAGCCGGCATCTGAGGTTCATATTTTTTCAAATGTTTGGCCCGTTCTAGAACTTCATCTGCAAATTTTTCTGCGTCCTCCGGACGTAAAGACACTCTGGTATAGTTGGGCTTGCAAATGTTATCAACTATATATTTTTTGAAATTTTCAGGTTCCTTTAATTTATAAGCAATTGGGACCGAGTGAAATTTAGCAAGGTCCTTAACTAAAAAGCGAGCACAATCCAAATTGAAACCTACCATTCGGTCTTCAATTCCATAGCCTTTCAGTTTCAGGTTTTCTAAAATGAGGCAGCAACCTTCATCCACTTCCGTCATATTTGGATCAAGACTGTAGCGTGAACCGTAGCTCTTGGCAAATGAATTAAATGGAGTACAATTATTCCTCCTTTGGAAGTCCTGCAAGGTGGGCACAATAGTTTTATACATTGCAACTTCTTTCTTGAATGTAACACCGATGTTGAACATCTGTCTGATGAACTCTGATGTTGGGCACATTTTTGCAACCAAATGCAGGTCTTCTTTTCCTTCCACTTTCAGTTCAATTGCAAGCATGATGCTGCCATAGTTTTCCCCCGGTGCAACTAAACTCTTCGTGTGGCACGCCGTGATTTTCGCATCGCCTATTTCAGGCTTGATGAGCTCGGCCAATTGAGGGATTTGCTCCATTGTCAGAAAGAAGTGTTCACAATTTATGATTGTTAAACCGCGCGTGTTTTGGCGTTGAATGAGGATTGCACGATTCGACGGTCGATCACAATCTAGCGATATGAATCCCACCTACATATATATTAGGTAATTGGCGGCACGGCAGAACGCGGCAGATTGTTTTTGCAATTCATTATTGGTGGCTTTTGCAAAGGGTCCGCGATAGTAAATTGATAGTTGTGCCGGTGTCACTCATGCGTGTATGGGATGATCTTCGTTTTCCCGGACGCTCAGAAGGAAGTAGGAAAATACGATATACGCACGCGCTAAATTCGCGTTAACAACAAGTGACTAAACTGGTAAATCGCCATAGATTAACAGCGTGCTATAATTGAGTACGTGCCAGCGACGCCGCCGCAGCGTTCGCAAACAATTTGCGCGAAAAATACAGTCGTGACCACATGATGTACTGGCACCAGTGTAGAGCGCATTCTAAGTGCTATTGCATAATTGCTTTGTAGTGCAATTTCCAAAATTTGCTAATGATATGAAGCTTTGGTTATAGTTTTTGAATCCTTGTAAATCCTATTTTATTATTTTATATTCGGCGGTGTAAGAAGACAGAGATGTTTAAAATACGATTATCCTGTCATTAACAGGTAATTATTATTATATAAACATTATATAATCGAATGTGTTTTATGGCGACACATTTTCGATTTCCTCAACTGTAATTACGAATCAATGAACGTCTAGTGGTTGTCTGTTGTATATGCCACTGTGTTTCAAATTATTATAACGTGTAGTAAGCAACCTAGTGTGATCAGTTTTTATTTTCAATGTCACAATAATTATAGCTTTTGGTTTAAGCGGTAATGGCGTTGACTCATCAAATTTAGCATCATACTGTTATATACTTACCACGAAACTCTCAAGTCTACATTATTATGGAAATGTTTTCATTTTTGACTCAAATTACTTACAGAAATACGTTCTTTCAGATGATTCTACATACTTCATTATGTTTGGGGGTTTATGCGATATTATCCTATACGTATAACATGGTGTAAATGTATCTCCTCCCCCCCAACAAATACGTAAGTATGTAATATTATCTGAAAGTACATATTTCTGTGAGTAATTTGCGATAAAAATAAAAATTCTGACCGAAAAACTGACCAGAATATTTCATGGGGACATGTATACTTCTTAGGTGAGACCTATAACGTCACGTATATGCGCGACCCAACCCCCCCCCCCCAACAAACAGGAAATTTCCAGGGTAACGTTTATAAGAGATAATGTAAATGTAACACCCTATAAAGGGGTTCCCCCCAAACAAACAATGAAGTGTATTGTATCATCGGAAAACGCATATTTTTGTGGGTAATTATAAATAAATTATAAATACACTACAATAATATAATTACCATGGATAGAATACAAAAAATCTGAAAGAAGTGCTTAAAATTCAAATTATTGATTTATATTGCGATTTTAACCCGAAATTGGTCATTGTGCGCTGCAGCGTGCGGAAAAGCCACACCGATTTTTATAATATCAAAAGTAAAGTCCACATTTAATCAATGATCACAATTGAACGCCACGATATATGAGGAAAACATAGAGCATATGTTTATAATAATCTTGCTAGTCTATAACATATTGGAAAACAGGCTGAAAAATTAATTATCACAAATTGCCTTGCTTTTTAAATGGGATCATTTTAATCTGCTGTATGTATGCTGCTAAATTCTTATTGGTACGCGAGGAAGTATCGTAACATACGAAACTATTAAATGCTGCAATAATTTGAATCATGCTATATTTTAACAATTTTTCTACTCAATTGTTTTAAGGCGTAATATTGACGTAATATTGAAATGTAGCATGACAATGCGAGTTGTATTTATTACGTAAATATTTCTGTTAATTGCACGTTTAATAACGACTAACGAAACGTTATGGAAAAGCGATAAATGAAATATCTATTTTGGCATTTGAAATTACTGACGCAAATAAGATTAATACTTAGTTGGAGAATATGTGATAGCTAATTTACGATATTTATGTCTACTCCAATTATTACGTATTTTATTATTGCTTTTGATCTTCTTGATTTATAGATTATGATATAAATTCTTACCTAATTGAAATATAATGCAGGAAAAATGCAGGTATTGTTCAAAAAAAATTAATCCGTGTGTAATCATCTTATCTTTAATTATTTTACCTTTTGGAATTCCGGGGATCTAAAGTCAGAGTATTTATCTAATAATAAATTGAAATTGGTAAACTTTATGCGAGCAAACTGATGATTGGATACACAATAAATACTGGGAATTGTTTTTAAGTAACAAGTATTAATCGGAATTGATACGCCTACTATGTGATAAAATGAAGTTATCAGTAGGATGATATTTCATTTTAGCATCATTATCGAGTACCCTTTAATTAAAATTTATACACTCATATTTCGGTGATGTTATGAATATGACAAATGTTGAGCATTTATGTAATACTTAATGGGAAGGTGTTTTGATACATCAGCTTAAATGATAATTATAGATATAGTAAAATTCCGCGGCGACATATATTTTATGACGACTCATTTTGTGATTCATGAAATTCTCGAAAATATGCACTGATGCACTGACGATAAACTTCCGTATTTTATTATATGTTGTAGGAGCATCACCGGAACATACAATGATTAGATGAATTAGATTATTCGATAGCCATTACGGGAATCGGAAATGAAAAAGCTACGGAAATGGATTTCTGGTGAAGAGCAGCACGAACATTAAGGCTTGATATAATAAGTAATCCAGATGTAAGAAAAAAAAGATAAGGTAAGGTAGTAAAGTATGATATAATGGAAGAGATCAAAAGCAGCCAACTGAAATTGTATGGGTACCTAAATAGAATGCATCAGAACAGAATTCAACAAAGAATTATGAACTGGATACCAACAGAAAAGCGGAATACAATTCAAGAAGGAGACTGGATTGATTGCAAGGCATGGCAAATGGGCATTGGTTAACAGAATATGTTGTAAACGATTCTATAATTAAAAAATAATATAGTTGATGGAGTCTTCTGTCGGTTGTTGATAAAACATGTTTATAAAAGTTAGAAAAGTTAAGTCACTTACAATTAGTTTACTTATTTAATAATAATAATAATTGATATATTTTATTAACTATCGATCATTTCGGTCTTTTCGACATGTTTACATATTTTTATATCTTTTGTTTACAATATGTTTGTTATTGGTGTTGATGTTGTGAAGATTGTTGTTGAAGTTGTGAACAGTGTGTGTGTATGTATAAGTATGTGCAGTTTGTAGAGTGTGTTGAGAGTTCAATTCTTTTTCAATGTAATTAGTCATATTAGAGGCTAACACTATTGATAAGAAGAAGAATTCGCTTTAATATGCACCCCCTCCGAGAATCGACCCTGGTGGTCATCGACCCTAACACTGCTTCACTTGGCTGGACAGTAGATTGTTGATTTTTAATTGGTAGAAGTGTGTTCTGTGTATGAATTACTTATCATTTATTAATTCTTACTGATGAATGCCCACTTCGGGGACTCGAACCCCGGTTGCCTGTGTTATAGCCATAGGCATAAAATCCCGTTAACACAAGTTATTTCTATATATGTACTACACGTACAAAAAGTTACATTCAATTTGATGGAGGACAATTGGAACACTCTCCTTGTAAGTCATTTAATGTTTCTAACAATTAATATAAAAAATAATTTGCTAAATTTATATATGGTGTTTAAATGATCATTCTAGTATTATAAGAAGGTTTATAAGAAGGTAAATTTGTAACTATCTGTGAAATGAGTTTATTTTGAGTGTAATTTACATAATAATGTATATTTAATGAGAAATCCTAGAAAAATATTGCACAAAATGACTTTGGACATTTTTGGTATTATTGTTATGGTTGACTACCCCCAACTAAAACATATTTTTGGTAATTCAAACGGAAGCAAACTAGTGACTATGCTTTATTGTAGGTAAAATGTGAATGACTTGTGTACTCCATTTCCTGTTGAAATTACGACGTTAATCACAGTAAATACACGTGTTTTTGTTAGAAGCTATTAATTATAATCTTATCAAGATAATATTTACATCATGTTAATGTTATAATATTTATATTAGGGTTATTGTACTATATTACGATTATGTTTATGTTTCAAATTATAATTATCAAAGACTATCAAAGCACGTACACTTATTTTCCACCCATGTTGGTCAGCAATAGAGGGACGACATTCTCTGTTCAAAGTTTCGAAGGCTTCTACGAGGAGTATGGAATCCAACATGGGGTCTAGGGTTGTTCATCGTCGTTCATATCCACGTTTCCAATGAATATGGATTGAAATTCCACTTAGAATGATATCAAATTTGATATGATAACTTAATTTATAATGGGTTGTTACTATCTTAATTTCATCGCTTCCCTAATGTATATGGTAAATATAATTATATGTATATCAAAAACTATATGAGATATTTCATAAATTCAGAGGAAAGAAAAATCTGATAGCTAATGTAATAATCATTAATACTGCAAGTTTTTATAATCATTAAAGTAACCGTTCATGTTTTATAATGCTGACGATGAAGTTTGACGATGTTTAGCCCGACGTTGAAGTGAACTCGCGATAGTCAGCCCACGGAGAAGTGCCCAACGTTGATTTGAACCACGATGACCGGGCCGAGTACGTCCAGCATGGTCTAACGGCCGCCCTTCGATCTCAGGACAACGGACAAATTGAGCGAAACAAGCCCACCTTACTGCCAATGATGATTGTTTCTGGAAAGGAAGATGTGTCCTGGGATGATTGACTTTATCGAACCAAAGGACAAATCGAGCAGAGAAGGTGATTACGGGGAAGATGCCGATAGAGGTCATCTTCAGCTTCACATCACCAGCGGATGATCAGCAATGGCTGTGCGTGCCGTCGTCGACGTCCCCAGGATGTGCTCCAGGAAGTCATTGAGAGAATTTAGCAGACACAAGTGCAGCGGAAGAAGAACTATGACACGAGCTGATACGGTGACATAGGTGACCGCTCTGGGACATAGTTGTAGAGAAACGTCCACCGATTACCATTGGAGAGTCAAGAAAGCTCCAGAAACAATATCGAGGACCTCCGATCGAAAAGGAAGTTCTAGCCTGCTGACCCTACCGGGTGAGAAATCTGAACAACGGAAATCGCAGTCGTATAAATAATACGACCGCCCAAGTTTCGCAACCTATAATTATATTTGACTTTTTCCCAGAGTTACCCACTGCATGTGGGAACGTTAGAGGATGCCTTTGAAATCGATGAGATAGAGGAAGCTAGTGGAGCTTCACAAGTCGACAATCACCAAGAGGAATTTGAGGCAAATTCGGAATATTCAGCAGAAGAAGTTCTTTTCTTTTCTTTTTGAGAACTGTCATTATATTCATGTCCTGGTCAATAACTGCTTCCTTCTGTGAGCAAAGAGTTCACAATCATTTATATAAGCCTGGGAACTATAGGTTCATAAACAATTGCTGATTCATTTCTGTCAAAACGATATCGGTAAAATTGGTTCTCTAATAGTCACACAAAGTATAATTAATATCATCAATTAAATAGCAAAATATAATATTTCAAAAACTGCGTCCTAAGGTAACATTTGAAAAAGGTGATAAAATAGATCAGTGACCATTGCTGACAAACTTACGAGAATCTAGAGACATAAACCTGCTCGCATAAAACAGTAAAAGGTTTGAGATTCAACTACCTTAGCAAAGACAGAAGGTGGCTTAAAAGCTTGAAACTTTAACCAATCCTTAAAACTGTATGGGAAAGTGAATACATACTTAAAGAATGGAAAGAAGGCCTAATTATAAAACGTCCAAAAAATGACGATAAAAGCTCATGCACAAATTGGAGATGCATCGCCATATTAAACACTATCAATAAAGTTATTGCGGCCATCATTATGAATCGCCTCTCAGCAACAATGGAACCGACACTAACATAGATAGTACCTCAATTGACCGTCACAGAATTAAATAAAAAAAATTGTACGTGTCTTACATATATAGAAATAATTTTAGTTCACGGGATTTTACGCCGTTTTGAGTCGTTTGCCCACAAAAAAAGTGTGGTCAAAATTTAGCGTGGTATATATTGCTTTAATAGCAAGTCGTATTTAGACAGTTATTAGGGGCCTGCCTCTTGTCCGAAGGGTCGCAGCTTCGAATTTTGCCTGTTTTTTAAATAACAATTATATATTTAACTAATAATTGCATCACGGACTATTTTCGGCAATTTGTGCAAGATGCTGGATATTCATCATAAAAACATTTAAAGCACAAATTGATTCTGCATGTTGTTTCAATGTAATTAATTTCTTCGATGCAGATTTCATTTTCTGTATACTTGTTGAATTTATTACAGAGGTTCTCGTATACACAAGTACTTCATAAATGCGTATCCCGCAACTCTAATTCAATATTAACAAAACAATGGTTTCTATAATTTCATAACACATGGAACATAATCAATTTCCGAACATAGCCCGTTGTAATTGATATAAGGGCACTATTCACCAAGAAACCATGTATATTTCTTAACAGAACTTTCTGAAGAATGTTATTTATTTTTATATAATTATTTGTTAAATATACAATTTTTATATAAAATAAAAGTTCGCCGCAAGGAAAATCGGAAACCGTGACCCACAATCCAGCAGACAAACACGCTAACCACTGCACTTTGAACCCGATACCTCAAAGTTTGCTGTTATAGCAATATATACCACGCTTTAATTGTGACCAAACTTTGAATTTTTTTGGCAAACCGCGCAAAGCGGCATAAAATCCCGTGAACACAAATTATTTCTATAAGTGTACTACACGTACAGATAGTTTCATTCAATTTCGTGACGGACAATTGAGATACACTCCTATCTTGCAACGATCAAATAAATACACTTCGGATCATAATAGAACACTCACAATAATTTCAACCGTTCTATCTTTTTTAAGGCGTTGCCGGCGTATTTCTAACCGGAACAAGTGGCCTTATTGAATTGATAGGGCAGTGTAGTGATCTGCACGGTTGTGTGTCAGTTTTGGTAAAAAAACGCTTTGCGGATGCGGATGCCGTTGGCCTCCTGAACCCTATTTGGAAAAACACCATCTATTCGATGAACACGAAAATAAGAATATTCAATACAAAGGTAAAGTCGATCCTACTTTATGGATGCGAATCTTGGAAAATAACACAAGCAATCGATAACAAGCTACATGTGTTCGCCAACAAATGCCTACGGAAAATACTGCGAATCTTATGATTACAAAGGACCACTAATGAAGTAGTAGCTAAGCAGTAAGCTAAGCGAAAATGGATAGATCATACGATCAGATGAAGAGATAGCATCCAGCGACAAGCCCTGGAGTGGAATCCACCAGATACCAGACCAAGAGACCGCCCAAAAACAACATTGCGTCGCATAATCATGCAGGAAATATTGAACGTTTACAAGATATGCAACTAAGTGAAGGGGTTGGCCGCAAGTAGAGTTCGCTGGAGACACTTTGTGGAGGCCCTAAATTCCTAAATGGAATTTCGGGAGGCCTTCTTTCTTATTAGGTAGATCGTGCAGAACAATAGACCTGCTGGTTGCAGTTCAGGAAAGAAATCGAAGATTTCAACAGTTATCCATATGTTTTATAAATTCAATCACAAATATGAATTAATTTGACAAAAATTCAATTATGTCAAAGAATTCATAAATAATTTTATGTTACATATATAGTGTGGTATACTGAATCTTAATTGTATTCCACTCACGCTAATTTTAGAAATGGGAGATTAATTAAAAGCAATAAATTTTATCATTTATTGATACTCAAATTCAGTATTAATACAACTCAATGCAGAGGACAAATCACAATTTATCTTTTTGTCTCAAAAGTCATTACTTTACACTTTGATCCCATTTCTACGTTGAAATCATAGGGGGAGATGATCTATAAAGCTGTACATTGCCTAAAAATTGTCGAAAGATGGTTTTCTATGCAAAATGCTTCGAGTTTGGTGAACGTTGTAAGATGACTCGCAGTGAAAAAGTCGCTCCTACGTACACATATGTGACTAGACGGCATTTTCGTGAGTTACTTTCGCATTCTCAGAGTCA
>WSZQ02102302.1:0-10543 GCA_019419845.2 Weissflogia rhopalogaster
AGCAACGTCGGACGTAGCTGGGCGTTGGGTGGGTGACCACTTGGTCTCTCCACTCAACAAGTGGCTGCGGCGCCGTCCGCGAACTCCTGATTTCGCGGTAAAAACGCGAATGAAGGGTGGCCGGGGTCCCCGGAAAAAACCCATATGTACAAAAAGTTCAGAGCCAGTACCATCAGTAGCGTACCACTATGTGGTAGAAAAAGGTTGTTGAATAAATAAAAAGGAACGATTACAGAATGATTGTCATTTTAATATATCATATATTGCCTCAATTCAATTACAAAACAAATTATAATAACATCGATCATATGATTAAGGTCACAATGTAGCTTTGTAATAAATACGCTTCTATGCGTTGGGAGAGTTTGCAGTTTCACCTGAGTGCCATCGCATAACATGTCGCTTCAGATGACCACGCTGATTAAAAGTCATAGTGCAATACTGACATAGGAAGGGTCTTTCGCCCGTATGTATTCTCATATGGTTCTGTATGTTGCCGCTCCTCGCAAAAGCTTTTTGACAAACTGGACATTTGTGGTATTTGACCTGCGACAGCGGTACGTCTGCGTGCTTGCGAATAATATGTCGCTTCAGGTCAGTATCCTGCGTAAACTTATCATTACAATACTGGCATTGGAATGGCCTTTCGCCTGTATGTATTCTCAAATGCCTATGCAATAAGCTGGGAGAGACAAAGGTTTTCTGGCAAATCTCGCATTTATAAGGTTTACGCGTCACTTCACCTGTATGCAAGCGGGTATGTCGAATAAGCGCTTCTTTCCACTTAAACGCTTTGTTGCAATACTGGCATACATAGGGCTTGTCGTCGTTGTGCACTCTCATATGTTTTTTTAAATGAGTGAGCATTGAAAATGTTTTTCCACAAATCGGACAATCCAAATTGTATAATCTCAACAATCTAAAATTTTAACATAAAGATACATTAGTTCGATACAATACTCAGAAATTCTAATCACAATCGTATATCGTATATTATTTAGGACTATGACAAATTGTGGCACGATCTGAAGTCGGATGCTGCACGTCATAGGAGTAAATAATGTGCATTCCATGCGAGATGTTCACTATACTCTTTTTTTATTACGGCTATTATGTGTGAAAATAATAATCATTAGCTTTTATTTTTTTAATGATTAGTATTTACTTTTGTTGATAAACATTAATTTTCTGAACGAAAGTTACATAAATAGTAAAATTATAGAGTTGAATTGAAGCTTGAATCTGATTTGTTTTCGCAATTTTTGAGGAGTACTTTTCGTCAAGATTTTTCATACTAAATATGAAGCTACGAAGATGAAACAAACATCAAAATCATTCCCAACTCTTCTACTTTCTCATGATATCAAACTTATGTCAATGGCTTAATGATAAAACTCCTTTATACTGCCGTTAATATGAGACGTTTTATGAAAATTTGAATCTGAACTTCAATAAGGGTTTTTCGCTCTTATCCGCCAATCGAACAATATGACAACAATATCAATTTATTCCCCTTTTTATGTACTTTATATATTAATATTTTTCTTATCGATTTTGTGCAGATTTATAACGTATTTCATACTTTGTTGTTCAGATTCAAATTTTCACAAAACTGCTAATTTTAAAAGCAGCATAAAAGCGTTTCATTGTAATGGGATTGAAATAAGTTTGATACCATGAGAAAGTAGAAGAATTGGGGAACATTTTCATGTTTGTTTCATTTTCATAGCTTCATATTTAGTATGAAATATCTTGAGCAAAAAAAAATGCCTTGAAAATTGTAAAAAGCGCGTGCGCTCGTAACGTTGTGAAGGATTTCGGCACGGATTCGACACAAAGCTATGCAATCCGACATTACTATAGGAACATTACAGCATTGTTTGCTTATCAAACAAGTAATAGGCCACGAAATATCTTTATGACATCTAGGACTTTTCTTAATCAAAAACAATACGGAAATGTATTTATCTACCAACACTGTTATGATCAGCAGTAGGTTAGGTTAGGTTAAGTTAGGGGACTTTTCTAGGACTTTTCTTAGTCAAAAACAATACGGAAATGTATTTATCTACCAACACTGTTATGATCCATATCATTGCTTAAAAATCGTTAATATAATCTACATGTTATAAAACAGGAGTAGAAAAAAAACTTACCCATTAGAAGCATGCTTTTCTATCGAATTACGCATGATACCATTAATTTGATGGGGATATTGTTGAGTATCTTGAAGTTTGCTGCCACTATTAGAAAATGCACCATCTTCAGCCGCAATAAATCTTTCGTCACAATGTGAAGAGACGTTTTGCATATCTTTAGCTGAAGATTCTTCAGTCAAATTATCATCAGCCTCACCATCTAATGTTAGTTGAAGATTTAACGATCCTATATCACATTCTGACATATGGTCATAATGAATATCATTGGCAGCAGCAATTGGCTCGTGACACTCTGATGGAGGATCATTAACGTTTCCTGTAGAAGTAAGCAGAGAATAATCGTTTCCTGTGTTTTCATCGTCCGAATCACAAATGGTAATACAATCATTATAAGATTCTTCATCTTCAGAATATTCTGATGGAGGTTCATCTATATTTTCGGCGGCAAAATATGAAGGGTCATCATTTTCTGTGTTTTCTTCATCTGAATCTCCAATGGTTATACATTCATTCGGCACATTATAAAATTCTTCATCCACTGCTTCTTCATATGCAAAAAAAAACATGTCATTTAATTATTACAGAAGAATTGCCCAAAAACAAAAATACCTTGTACTGCAGGAAATGTTGAAGCTTGTGCCCGGTTTTGTAATGCTATATTACATCTCAATACTTTCCTTTTGAAGTAATAGCAAATCTCTAAAGACTCCAAACAACTGTTGCATATTTGAGAAGGTAGTGTATCATTTGGTGAGAACTAAAATCATAATATATGAAATTAAATGACTTGTTTGCAATGAAATACTATAGAAAACTTACTTTTAAAGTTGATATTGCCATGACCATGTCATTTATTGATGGTGATCTGGTTTGGTTGAAGATTGCTATCATTTCTTCCTCGTGCCCCATACACGTTCGACAAATATTCGACATTTTTCTAAACTCACAATCACGAACAAGTGTCACGAACAAAAATAGCTTGAAAAATCATGTATACACCATGGAAGTGATTTAACGAATGCCGCGATTCTGAACTTGCTCCAAGGGTACCCGTCCCTTTGAGCGGTTTGGACTACCTGACCTACCAGGTAAACGCCGGCCGGGATGAGTGTTCAAGGTTTTGACATTGAAAACCACCTTCGAACAGCTTTACTGAAATTTTGCGGGTCCCCGTCTCGTGATGTCCAGCTATACGAACTTTCTCGGAATTTATTCCGGGCTGATCAAATCCAGTTCATGCCCCTTAAAGCCATTTAAAGCCAACTTAAGCAAGTATCAGGCCTTGCAATGTCATATGAGGCACCACGTATATCGAGGGTTACTTGTATATGTATTGAAATCGAGGGATATCATTTAAAATACTTACTGTAATCATTACTAGATATATCTGTAATAATAAATTGAGTGCTACGCTAAAGAAAAAAATTGCGCTTTTCCTTTACACTGGAAAATAAATGGATACAACATAAATAAAATAATGTAAAAGATAATAAGAAGGGAATAATGCGAGAATAATGACAGCCACAAATATAGTTATCATATAACTAAAAATCATTAATACAAAATATTTTATTGATGAAAGTACATTACGAATTCTTTTCTGAGGCGGGTTAGTTTTTTAAGGTGGAAATCTCACATATCTCGAGAAATAAGGCCTCCTCGAAAAAAATTGAGTAGGTAATCAAAAAGTAACCATTCCACGGGGAAAATGATCGTGGAATACTGTCACGGCTCGAGGGTTTGTCGTTGATTTGCAGATTACTTTGATGAGGAGATGGGGTTCACTCGCTTGGCTTAAGCTACCGTGACTGACCGAGATAATAGACAAGTGTACTTACCATCTGATGGTCGACATGACGCTAGCGTTCGAAGACGTTTGCCTGTCGGGGATGGGCTGCTGCTCGAGTACAGCTGGTCGTCTGCCGGTTGGTTCTGGCTGACCGCTGCTGGACTGTTGGCTGCTGGGGCTGCTACTCGACACTCACGACTTCAGAGATACAACGGTTTCTTGTTTTTACGAGTTGATTTATTCAAAGACGGTGTTTACACTTCGGATGTCGCAAGCAGTGTGCCCTCGGAGGGAGTGTCTTAGCACTCCCCGGGTTCAATCTTATATACTACGAGTCCCTCCCCTGTAGCTTGGGAGCGTACGGGCGTTTTCTCGGCACGAGGTTACTGAGTAAGGCTCAGGTGCGCACGCTATGTGTTGGCTTCTGCGGCTTCGAAGTTATTCATCGTGTTGGGTGACTTACACGATATCATCTCTTCGCCTTGAAAATGTTTACTCAGCCCTGGCCGCCCCCTTGAAGGTAAGCGTGAATGTTCCCCTACGTGCTTTCCCACATTTTGACGCATCCTGTGGTGGTCTAATGAAACCATTCTTATAAATCTAGATTAATGTCTTTGACATGCATAAGCTTTGTATTTGGTGATCCGTGGGGTCACAGATGTGAATATGTCTTTGCGACAATACCCAGCCCCCTAGATAGTAGGGTGGGGGTAATTTTTCATGCAGAATCGAATTGTACGACTAAAAATAAGTAAGATTTGTTCGGAAATAATACCCGTATCAAAAAATTCGGCTTTGCACATCGCAAATATCGTAGTAGAGATCGAGACATTTAATCGCGATAATCAAAAACATGTTCTTTAAAAACCGCGTATATCAAGGGTTACTTGTATATGTATTGAAATCGAGGGATATCATTTAAAATATTTACCGTAATCATTACTGCGTATATCTGCAATACTATATACACGATCAAATACAAGATCAAATATGCATGGATACAAGAATAAGATCATGTAAGAGATAATAAAAATGGAATAATGCGAGAATAATGACAGGCACAAATATTGTTTTTTTGGCAATCAATAAATAACTAAAAATCATTACATTGTGTACAAAATATTTTATTGATGAAAGCACATTACGAATAATTTTCTATGTACGAAACAATAGACTTTCATGCCACAATACACGGCTTATAAAAGAATAAAACAGCAATTTCGTTATTAGTCAACAAATATAGAAAAAGATTGTCTTAATTTTCCTGCATATTTATGTTTTAATCTTGGTATTAATAAATAAATATTAATGTAACACAAATGATACAACATTCAAATGTCGTTATGCTCTCCAATTGTGTCTACGTTTCACAATGGATATCATAATTTCAGATATCATTACAAAACTCATATTACTCTCGTATTACATACGGTCGAGACATGTCGATCAATCGTGAAGACTTTCTTTTCATAAAGTTTTTAAGATTGCTATATTGGAACGAGTATAATAATAATAAGAAAAGCATCTTCACATTCTGGCTATTTAATATTGCATACTCGTCTTTTATCTTTGGGATTTTAAATTTCTTGTATTGGGAAATAAGCAAACAAATCGCAAAAAATGGATTATTTGCTGATGGCGGAATTTACTTCGCTGATATAGCTACCACCTTATCCTGGCTGATGTCAAGTATACTTACTAAATATCTTATTTGGGTTGTGAAAAATTCTTACGATAAGTCCAAAGCAATATGGGATATGATTGAAAACAATCAATTTCTGCATATTCCATTGCGTAAATATCAATTGTTATGTGACAAAATTAACCGTATTTATAAACTATGTTTGGGTTATACTATAATATGTCCGTTCTTGGCTTTATGTAGCACCAGTTTTGACAGGTGTGATAAAACAGATTATAAAGGATGTGGACTAATCATTACAGTTGTATGTATTTCATCGATCAGAAGACAGCATCAAATTCGGCGTCAAATAATTATCATGCTATTATATGGGGTTTTTACAAAAATCAAGGTGACTTTGTATGTTTAAGAAAAACATATCCCTTCATCAATATTTATATTCTTCTTCCTAGTTTGTTTTGTTTTTTATATTTCGTCTTTGTGGTTTTTTTTGTCAGCCATCTAGATATAGCAATTTCCGGAGTCTGTTTGTGCTTTTTTTTTGTTGAAAATGTTATTCGTATAATCTTAGCAATTTTATGGGTTTCCTAGGGTTCAATATATGTGCCCCGTCAAGACTCACCTAGCACACTCTCAATCGTTGGGTTTTGGGTCACATCTTTTTATTCTTACCCAAAGACCGAGTGTTTACGATATGCTAACAATAAGACCTAGAAACACTAAATTCTACGAAGATAAACGTTAGAATCATGCATGAAGAAAATGCCTTTAAGATAGTCTTAAGGGCTCGCACGCACAAATAACAGCAATGTATATGGATTCTCATCCATCCTCCTCTTTCAAAGACTACAACATTTTCGAAAAACACCTGGTTCCAACTGATTCTGTGTTTTTTCCATATAACATCTTGATAATTATTCTATGCTAAACTTGATGCAAACCTCTCATCGCCTATACTTTAATCACTTCTTAATAATCAATCTTACGATCTAAATACTTTATTTCAGGATATATTTATCAATATCAATAAGCAACCTATGCGAGGCATAAGTAATATTATCATAATACTGATAGGTGTTTACCTGTTAATTGCTGTCATAAGTGGTTTGAGTTTTCTATATACTATCTGTGAACTCATGCAGCAAAGTTTCCACAAATTTAAAGACCTCTTGTTGGAAAGCCGATTGATAAACTGCAAGGAACTACG
The DNA here is from genome assembly GCA_019419845.2 of Weissflogia rhopalogaster. Classification (NCBI taxonomy): domain Eukaryota; kingdom Metazoa; phylum Arthropoda; class Insecta; order Coleoptera; family Staphylinidae; genus Weissflogia; species Weissflogia rhopalogaster. The sequence goes on from WSZQ02102302.1 coordinate 6,798, forward strand.
GTTTAACAAACTTGTAGAGGCCTATAAAATGCAACAATATATGAGCAGGTAAGAGGGATGTTTTTACCAAAAATAAAATTATATTATACCGATAAATTTATAGAATTTGGTTCCACATTTCCGAATATTATTCTTGGCCATTTTTCTTCTTATATCTTATGACTGGATGCATTGTTGGATTAAGTGTTGTTGGAAATTTAATAGTACTATACTTAATTTTACTTCATAACTATATTTAATGTTCCTTTTAATTTTAATGCTAATGAGTTATTTTGTAGAAGTTCAACTTACTTTCCACTGGGCAATTATTGGTATACCTTGTGGTTGCAGCTATCTTTGGACATGTTGCTGAGAAGATGACTGCTTTGGTCCGTATAGACAACACAATATCAATAATAATAGTATTACTAATATTAATTGCATAAAAAGCAACAGACTATATATAGGCATTATTTTCGTAATTCCGTACAACTTAGCATGATTCTTTGTAGTGTGAAGCCTACCGAAATGAAACATTTTACGCGTGTCCTTGGGATGGAGATGTTAAAAGCGTTAAATTTTTAATGTTTATGAATCTAAACCTGCAAACCGAGTTTCGGCTTCCTCTGGCATGTTTTGGAAGATTCTCGAATGAAATTGTGCTTGATGTAAGTAGAAATATTACTGAGACACCTGAGACACTTGACTTAATTATGAATTTTTAGATTTACCGAGGTGTTTACAGCGTTGTTACGTTTTACAAAAACATTGCAAAATAATTATTGATATTTCAAAAGTCTTATTGTAGTAGATGCTCGAGCATCATAATTGTATTCCTGTATCCTGCATATGGTCAACACAGAGATCTTCAATTTTACAATGTGTTATCTTAAAAAATATATAGCACAAATGCACTTATTTCAATAATTATGTGGTAAATTTTGTGTGATGTTTCGTGTTAATATGTGGCACTCAGTATACGACGTTGGTTCGCAACACAGAGAAAGAGCGTTAGGGTCGAAGAGAAAGATATACCTGCGCTTGGAATGCATGCAAAGAGTAGAAACTGATGTGTAGGTTTGGAAGATTTGCAGGGTTGAAATTGAGAGAATAAACTAGTGGAAAAAAACTTTGAAGAAATACAAAATTTTATACAAGTTAATATGACGCATGAACCGCTACAGTCTTGTTAAGAATGTGTGGGAGTGATCCGTGTGCAGAGAGTCCAGTATGTGGGCGTTGAGGAGATGGGCGGAAAGAGGCTATGTTGAGGAACTCGTGCGGAGAGTAGGAAAGGAAGTGAAGGAGCAGGAGAGATAGAGAAGAGTGAGCAGCAGCACATACAACCTGACGGCGAAGTTTAAGAACATCTAGCTGATCGGGCGAAGACCAAGGTACTTTGCAGATAAGAACATGTTTCGGATCGACAAGTTGTCCCGTACAGGGCGAGATGTGGATCGGAGGGAAGAGGATGTAAGGAACGGGTGGGGCCTGAGTTCACCAGGTGTGTTTTCTGAGAAAAGGGCGTGAACACCTGGCAGGGTAATGTGATGGGGTGAAGGATGACTGGGCTTTGAAGGAAGGCAAGGGAAGAAAACGTGTCGAAGGCTGGTTGGATGAAACAGGAAAGGGCTTGATGTCGATCACCACATTGATAAATATCAGAAGGATGAAGAGAGCGATATGGGAAGAGGCTTGATGAAATGGCTATGAGTGCATAGAGGGGTATTTTGTTATTTTTGTTATTTTGAGAACCTTTACAGCCTTTCACAAATAAATAATAATAAAGAGAAACCGAACAATAATTCATATACAAATCCAGCTATCATCCCAGGATCGCCCTTCTCATTTTCTTTTCCAATACCATTCTTGTCATGACAGCCAGCCTACCCCCTTTTCCTCCAGCCATTTTCCGACAGTATTCCCTCCTCTTCCTTGGGAACCTAGCCATCCCTTCTTCAGTCCTTCACAGTCCCTTGCCAGGTGCTCCCGGGTATCCACCCCTTCCAAACAAAATACACATTTTATGTATTCCTGCCCCATCCAGACCTTCCTGCCTCTCTCTTCCGAGCCACACCTAGTCCTTGCCAGCAATGTCTTCTCCCTTCTGCTTCTGCCCCTCCAAAGTATTAGGGCCTCCTCCGGATTACCTGCACCCTTACGTACCCTGGGTATTTTGTTACTATTATTGTTATTATTGTTTTTAGTGTGTATTTATTCATTAGTGTGTTTCTATTCATTATTTTCTTTTAATGTGTTTAAGAATGGCATTGTGAAGTGAAGAAGCAAGTGCATACATATGCTAATAAAGGTTATATATTTTTTTACTCCTTAATTATCAAACAAATTTATGTATGACTATTTTTAGAAATAGAATATTAGACTTATAATGATAAAGTTAAACTTTCTTTCCTGTTCCTTTAATCAATATCCAATTTCCTGAAGCTGTAGTTGACAACCATCTGTTGAGTATCTTTATAAAGATCAACATTCTTATCAATTTTACCAAGATTAACATTATTAAAGAGTCCTTTGTCCCTCTTCTTATTGTTTGTAGTTGTATCGGGTGTTAAAAATGGTTCTGTCTCGAATTCATCTTCATGTTCTTCATTTTTCTCTGTAATTACACGAGGAAGTACAATACAATTTTTATATAAACTTCTTTTTACCTTTATCCGAGTCAATTATATTCATTCTTGCAATGTTTGACGCACATAAACGTACTTTATCCTCGGCCTCGTACCAAGAACGTAATCTGTTTATTAACTTATACCACTGTTGGATTTGCACGTCAATGGATTCACCTCGTCCCCCATAATCAGATGGTAGTAAATCTTGGGGAACTTCCTCTCGCATTTTATGATCGGATTGTTCAACAACAAACTAAAAAAAATATAAATTACAGTTTTATTTGAAAATACAAGCCTTTGCCTAATTCCCATTCCTTTTGAAAGACATAGAAAATATTTTTTTTGTTTGATTTCACCGAGCATCGACTGCTATTACTAATTAGTCATATTAGAGGCTAACACTATTGATAACAAAAATAATTCACTTTAATATGCATCTCCACCGAGAATCGAACCCGGGACCGTTGAAAATAAGTAATTTCAAAAAAAAAAAAGAATTTCAAAAATAGTTGTGAAATAATTGCGGTTTTCAGAAATTCTAGTTTCTGTAATTTCAACAACGATATGTTTTAATACTTTTATTTCATAGTGTATTGAAAATATGTTTAATAAGCAAACATTTATCGATTTTCGTTTATTTATAATTAAAGAAATCTGTGAAATGTAGGGTTTTCTCTGAATGATTAGCATTCCCTAGGAAAACTCTAAACTTTATAATTGCACTAACAGATGGAGCCTCGGACTCATTTTCCACTTAAGAGGATCTTACGCGATCTATAACATTCAGTCTAGACAATTAGTCGGAATGGATGTTTCTCTATATAATATAAATCAACCTTTATTGGCATAACCCCTGCCCATACATATCTTCCATTCCTCTTTCCACTCCATAGATCGATATATAGATATTGTTCAGCTATTTTAGACTTAAGCGATTTATTTCATATTTTTTTCTTATTTCATTATTTAATTAATAATAATAATAATAATAATAATAATGAAGGATATTTGCGACAGTTGAGAATGGAAGAGGATTGTGTGGGAAAATTGTTATCTGAGAGAGGGGAGGGGGTGGCGATCATTGCGAGGGTTATAGAAAAGAAGTTGGGTAGGCATTGCTTGGAGACGGGTTAAGGT
>WSZQ02102313.1:0-10538 GCA_019419845.2 Weissflogia rhopalogaster
AGTGAAAGGAATACAAAGCGGTTCAATGATAGCCAAATTAATTGGGTTATTTTTGAATTTTTGTTGGAGTTCGATATTCCGCATGTTGATGGGGAGTATTTGGGTTTTGGTGTATAACAGGGTGTTCGGAGGGTTATTAGGATGTCGGAGTTTGGTTATGGCTCACAGTGCTGTTGTTTCTCCTACTTTAATTATGCGTTTTGTTCTGTTGGTAGTATTGGCTAACAAAGTTACTGTATATATAATTAAAATGAGTAAATCATCTCATATATTACGATGCTACATGGAGTGGAGTACTTGTGTGATTTTTATTTTCATGAAAACTAATTTTATCGCCTTAAAACATTGTGTAATGAATTTGCATAATGTACATTTATGAAATCCGACAACAAATATGTTTGCAGTCGTTACTAAAATATATAAATTTCTGCACTGATCCCACCAAAATGCGTGAACTTCAAAACAAGGATCGCATTTTATCACTTTCGTTTATACACACATCCGAAATCTATTTGTGTAATAAAATCGCGTAATAAAACACCTTCCTATCCATTCAAATGACTGTCGCGTCCAGTCTGCACTTAATATAACGTTTACGAATGGTTAAAATCATTTAAAAATGTTAAAATGAAAGAAATGTCTACATTTTGATGTGAAAACACGATTTTTGTCACTGTTTAATTCACAAGTTTAATTGATAAGTCGTACGATGTACATTTCGCCGTTAGGCATCGTCGAGTACTAGCGAGCCAAAAGTTACAAAAGATGTATTTATACAAAAATTCTACATTATACAGTTTTTGATGTGTGGAGACGAATTAGTGGGCAGCTGACCAAAGTATCGGTTTTGTCATTTATAACGAGGTCCGGGTTTTTTGAAATTCTCAATCTCTTGTGGGTGTTGTTGTTTCTGTAGCTCTCTCAGTTTGATGGCTTAAACTTGTAAAACAGTGACAAAAATCGTGTTTTCACATCAAAATATCAACTTGTTTTACCAACAACCTACAGTCCTCTCCATTAATTAAATGTCTACATATTATTCTCACCTAAAGCAAAAAAAAAAACAAACACTAATTAACTCATCATCTTAAAAACGATTTATAAAGTAAATGAAATCCGGTAAACAGCAACATGAAGATTTATAACTGAAATAAGTGCACTTTACATTACAGAGCTTTACATAATTGTATCAATCCGCTTTTTATGAGATACGAGCAAATCGTCTGGCATTGTGCACATGAAGTGCAGCAGTTGCATTGTGCGCGCTCCCGTAACCGCCGCCTCCAGCGCCGCCGATGACGGTTGCATGTGCTTAAGAAAACGCCACGCTTTGGAATATTGGCGGCGGGCGTACGAAAAGTGCACATGCTCAATTCGTGTGCCGGGCGTCTCGCACGACAACGCAAGCCGCTTTCAGCCGCCGCCCGAACGTTGAATCGGAATTTCCTACACATTTATACATCCACTTTTGTTTCCATTTCTGTTTGTTTCCTCGCCGCGCGCCGCCGTGCCATTGCAAGGGTTCGGACTGGGTATCGAACACGATAAATGCAAATGATGTTTTATTATATTCATATGTGCATGGTTGACTGGCCGCACCGAATGCCACCCCCACCCAGAAGCGCACTAAGAAAATCCCGTCATCGGAAATGAAAAAAGACGGCATGGTATACATCAAGCCATCGTCAGTTTGCATTTATTCAACATATCGCTGAATTTATTCGATTTTCGTCTCCTGAATTTGAATACTGAAAACGAGTGTAAACCCACATGTGTTCCATGTAATATCGTAATATCTGAGGTAATTGAAATTATATAACGAAAACAGGGAATTGACCGTTTTGTCCCGATTAAGCTATGTCCCAATTATCTGATATTTAATACAAATGCTCGAAATTTTCAAATTTGTTGGGAAATGTAATGCATGTAGATTTGCAAATCAAACGTCGTCAAACATTTGTGGCAAAATTACAAAATACAAACATTCGCAATTTTTGCTTTGCTGTATCTTGCAAGTGGTATTATATTTTTGTTTCACTTGGCTATGGTGAGCAAAAACATTTTGTCGCGTCTCGTGAGTAAAAAGCATCGAATTGACACCACCGGGATGTTGCCAAAAGTTTCGATCACGACGGTTGGGGCTGTATTTAGTTGTTGTTTCATTTCACCTTTGATTTTTATAGTCATTAGCTCTATACAATTTTTTTCAATGTAATTAGTTAGTAATGCTGACTGTCCCAACTTTAACTCAGAAAAATATAAACTAAGGGAGCATCTGTAAAGTGTGAGATTTTTATTTATCATTTTGTCCAGCCAAATGACGCAGTGGTATGGTCGATGGCCACTGTCCATGAGGTCCCGGGTTCGATTCTCGGCGAGGTTGCATATTAAAGTGAATTCTTCTTCTTATCAATAGTGTTAGCCTCTGATATGACTAATTACATTGAAACAGAATTGAATAGAGCTAATGACCATAGCAGTCGATGCTCTTGTTACTTTATAGGAATTATCACAATTGTTGACTCGATGTACAAGTTTATTTCGTTTCAACTTTAGATTCGTATGTCGAATTTTTTGTATCCCGACACAATGTAAATCGAAAAATAATGTAATCACATATGTACAGCATATAGATTCCTGACATATAGGGGTAATTGACATGGAAATGAGCAAGGCAAAAACATAGTCTACAAAAACGAACCTAGAATAGCAGAAAACAAACGAAATGTAAATATTGCATGCACTTGGATACGGGACACTTACTGTGATTGCTTTCCATGAGTCGCACATTAATGGCAGACGTATGTATGAGGGAGGGTTTGATTTTCTTGCTTCGTAATTATAAGAAAAATCAATGTTTTTATAGAAAAAGAAGTGCGCTCAAGCGTTGGACGCGTAAGATTCGCGGCGCTATTTTTTGTTAATTGAGTTATATGGAGACAGCAAACAGCGTGAGAGCATTCATCCCCCTCCACGACGCCCGCTTATCATCCACCTGCCCGTCGCCCACCCCTCAGCACCCTCAGCACCGCCACTGCCACTGCCGCCGCCGTCGCTTGAAGAAAACTTTCCTTCGCCTACGCGCCAATGCTATGCATGCGACTCGCGGCGCTTCTTATTCTCATTTTCATTTTGCGTCCCGCGAATCGATAATTGTCACGGTCTACACACACTCTTAGGGGTGGGTTGGTGGTGCTGTGCCCGTGGCCGATGTGCATGCAGATATCTCTCAAGGCGGCAGAGCAAACTCGCACGCACCCATACGTACCCCCTCGACGTACATACATTCAAACCACGCCGTTTACGTCTACACATGCACGACAACAAATACAAACGCACGCACGAGGGTCACATACGCTCGTCGGGCGACGGTGGTTTTAATTTCCTTCGCTGCGCCACAGCAGCGCGCTTAATTCTTCGATCCCCCTTCGTTATTTCTACTTTCTTATTGTTCCCCGATGTTCATTCGCCCCCCGAGTCGCGCCGCCACACATCGCATGTCGCTTTGCGTATCATATGTATGCGTTTTATGCGTAGGGGTGTTCGTATTCATATGTATACCTATGGAATGACAAATGTGCGATGTTTAATTTTATTTCCCGTACGCCACGAAAAAAAGGTGGATCGCTCATCGCCCACCTGGAAATACCTGATATTAGTTTGGTTTGGTTATCTTTTTTGTTGTTGTTTGATTTTACCGAGCATCAATTGCTATGGTCATTAGCTCTATTCAATTCTCATTCAATGTAATTAGTCATATTAGAGGCTAACACTATTGATAAGAAGAATTATTGACATTTTTATTCAGGTAGCAGTTCAGAATAAACCACAATTGCAACATTTGATGTACGCTTGCAATTCTTGATATTCCTTGATGAACCTTACCCCAAATTTCAGTGCATATGAGAAGTCATATTCATATGAATACCTTCACGAATAACAAATGTGCTTCTATCTTTAATTTTATTTCCCGTGCGCCCCGAAAGGAAGTGCATCGCTCATCGCGCACCCGAAACTACCCAAAATTACGATCGTTTTCGGTTGCACCAACTTGTGCTATCACAAACTAATTATATAGGGTCTAGTCGAAAGCGAAACTATAGAAAATAACTTTCATCAAATGAGTACATTTTTAAAAATGTCTCTTAAGAAAACATTTTCGGGAAGTATAAGAAATTGTCACAGGTTTATACGTTCGTCAGTAAGTTTGAATCTGATATTATACCGTTTTCTGAAGATACTAGTATGAAGTAAAGTGGGAAGTGAAGTTTTGAAGAGGTTTAGATATTTTGTAATTGGTAAATGTGCAGATTTGCGCGTTTCTCTTCGGTATAACGCCGAACGCAATTGTGAGCGTATGAATATATGCGCGGTGCCTCCTTTCGTGATCAATTCGTGCACGCCATTGTGTCCGGTCGCGAGTCGTCGCCGCTTATGCCGTCGTGACGTACTCGCGTTTCGCATTGTGACTCTGGATGCTCCGCCAACCTCTCCATTCTTTGCTGTATTCACATTCGCATTCAGCGCCCGAAAGGTCATCGTTACATTTGCTAGTTGCGCATCGCGATTCGGCATTCGCGCATTGCCCATCGACGATTTCAATTCCGATGCGCACTGTTGTGATAGTCACTCATGTTTCCCGAGACGTGTAGAGCGTGCTGGGCGAACTTTGCGCAACTTCACTGTAACCCCAAAACTTGTGAGTTATGCGCAATGTGTTAATTATTCCCCAAAAAGGGAGGCACAAAAAAAGAGGCGGCGGCGCTTTCGTATTTACGGTTTTCGCCGTTCGCCCGCTGTAAATTTAAAATTTCTAATTGCTGTTGTTTTGCCGATTTGCCAAGCGCCTCGGTTTTTGCTCGAGTTTCAGCACTAAAAGTTTTCTCATTCTTTTGCCGCGGCTGGCGCTCGCGCGCGTGTGTGCAAAAGTCGCCTAACCATACGCTGCTTTTTTCGCCGTACGCCTGCCTGCGACATACAATCGCGTCTATAGAACGACTATTCGCATGCTTCGATTAGAAAATTAGAAATACGCGCCAGCCAGTCGCATAAAAAGGAGAGAAACATGCTCAACGAAAGAAGGGGATTCGTAAACAAGTGTGAACTGCGGCCAAACATACTGCTTTTGTTCGGCTTGTGTATGCAGGACAGTTCGCATGAGAGTTGACTGATTTTTCACGTGAAATTTACGAAACAAGTTCTCTAGATGTCGTAAATTATTGCTTTTTTTTATTTTTATTATTTGCAGTTCTTTACCACGTCTGTCGTTTCTGCATCCTGATTTTCAAGCTACCCGATCCATCGTCTGCTCTCCTGTTATTCTCTCTCTTTGCCATTTCTGCTTCTACTTGACTGTACCATGATTTTCGTGGTGTGTCTCGTTTGTGGTGTGTCTTCGCTGGTATGGGGTCCACTCCCATATTATTTTAGGGATTCTGTCATCGCTCATTCTCATGAGATGACCACACCACACTAGCTGCTTCCTTTCTCTTACTCCAGCTGTTCTACTATCTTTCTTAGTTTGCTGTTTAGTATTCTGTTCGTTGGCAGGCTCTCCTCCAGCACATCATTTCCGTGGGTTTGATCTTCTCACTGTCTAGTAACGACAAGGCCCACACTTTGGCCTCATATATCAGTATACTCTCAACGAACGATACCATTTGTTTCACTATTGGATATGGTGTTTGTCCATAGAGCAGGATTGAGTTGGCTAATGACAGTCCTCCCTTTCGCAACCTTGCGCTTCATATTGCACGTACTTCTATCAGCAGAAGTGAGGGTTACACCCAAGTATTTGAAAACCCTTACCTTCTGAATAATGAGAATAGTTGTCAATTGTTAGATCTTCTCATTCTTTCCCCTAGACCAAATATTTCATTTTCTCTTTGTCTCTTCCTTCAGCATCGGAAACATAAAGGTGGCGTCTTTTTTTATTTTGCTTCAGGATTACCTGGTCTATGGTGTATGGAAAGCTGTCAAGAGCAAACAAATTGGTTGTTCCCGTGATATTGTCACACTTAGTTACATCCTAAAGATTCCATTGGTTTAATGTTTGAATCGTCCAGTAAGAGGGACGTGACAATATTCGGTATAGACAGCTTTCACTGTATTTTAAAATTTGTTTATGTTTCTTTGCAAATACATGGTACCCCCCCTTTTTTTACTAGGGTAAAAATGTCCAACATCCCAGACGGGGCAAGAATACCCTTGCAAGAAATTTGATGATCTCATACAAACGGTACAGAGGCGTCCCCCCTAAGGAAATATAGACAGTCTTCTATCCGTCTAACGCCTATACGTTGTCACCCCCATTTCAACAACGCAAGATTAATACGTTATATAGAACGATTTTAAAGGGACACCGCCTTGGAAATTTAGAAAAGAAAATGAGAATCGCTGAATTAGATTCATGAACATTCGTAAAAATGATAATACTGTGAAAGCTGTGGAAATATGTTGATTTTGCAATAAACGAATTCCTGTTCACAACGGATAATAATCAGGCTCGTTAGTTTACTTGTAAACTGAATTTTAATGTAAATTGACCTGAATTGCGCGGAACCTGTCTGATTCGAAAACTGAATGAAATATTTGAAATATAGAATGAAATGTTTTAAAGGTGTAAATCGTGGGGGTCCTCTCCTGGAATCTTAAAATGTCGATTTTCGCCGTTTTTTCGCAAGACGTACTGATAAAAATTTATGTTTTGGATTTTGCCCTTCTTGACTTCCAGAGAATCATGGACTTGCTATAACCATGTTTCACTGTATAACAATTAACATGTAAAGTAGATATTGTTAAGAGTTCACTGTCCAAATTTGTACCCCTTGCTAAAGATAGTTGGTACCCGCCAATTTCGAATCACAGAACGATAATTGCGCAGTTTTGCGAACGCCGTCGCCCGTCTTGCCCTCCATCGGGCGACGATTTTGTTTTATCGTTACAGCGGTACGACACACCACATGTGTGCTTGTGTGCATGTATATATGCTGCTATTTGTGTAATCGCATGGGGTAGGCGCTGTCGCCGCCGTCGTCGCGTCGGCCTCGTCGCCGATCGTCGCCATTATTAATGATCGCATGATTAGTGTACGTATATTTGGCATTTACATATCATACGTAAGCTTGCGGGGGTTGTACGTGTATAACTTATTAGCATTAGTATTTACTATCGCGGGCGGCGGTGATGAAGGCGGCGGGTGGCATTGGTAGCGGTGGCGGTCTGAAGGTGGGCAGGAGGCAGTGTATGTGCGGCCGATGCATGCATGCGGAGGCGAGCGCGAGTTAATATCAAACAATCGTCGAAAATGTATGCACAAACAAAGCAAGTGGTGAGCGCGGCAGGCGAACGAACGACGGCAGAAAGTGGAGTTTGGGTGGCAGCGGTGTGGAAGGGGTGGATGCGCGGCGCGCCGAGGACGGACGGCCGCGAGTGGAAAGATCAAGGCATCGGCACGCAACCGCCGACGCGATGAACTCGAGTCAGATTGTCATTTAAATATCAAATCAAAATTGCAAAATTTACCGCCGAAAATTAATTTATTATAAGGAAATCGTATAATTGTAGCTTCTTTTGCATCTCAGTTAATCTTAAAACTTTGCTAAAACATATTAATCGTCGTCATCACTTGTTTTACGTTTTATTTACCTGTATAAGAGCTATAAACTGCTGATTAGATAAAATTGAATATTGAATTATTGAATATTTTGTACATCTTCTGCATTGTGTGAAAATGAGTCAATTCCTAGAATCTTGAGAATAAAATTCTACAAAACTTCAGTGAAATTTGTTGAAAATGAGGAAGTTATGCCGATTTATCTGAAACATTTGTGTTTTGAGGCTTTATAATCCACAAAATTAAAAAATAATGTTAATTGTGATTTTTGATAAGGGGAGTAAAGTTATAATTACTAAATTTCGCATGAGTGATATGGTAGTATTGTCTATTTGTGGAAAATTTCAATCCCAAAGCTTGAAAAATGAAAGAGTTACAGCCAGTTATTTAAAACATAAACTTGTGGATCATTTACAATACCAAATATTTACCTGTGTGATCCTACCGTAAAAGCCATCGTAAAATGCCTCATATAATATACATGCAAATTTACGATTTTGGAAATACCTAAAATACTCAGCCAATTTTCTCATGGTTCGATGTAGAATCTGAAAGGAAATGCGTTAATACATATTTCAAGTTATAACTCGTAATGTGACCGAGATATGGGCAAAAAATAGTTTGATTGTTTCCATTTAAAATACATTGCGAAGGTGCAAATATGAGCATATCTCTTGATATTATTATTGATTATTAATATACCCAGCCTATATTTACAGCATCGGTAGCAGGGCTCATGACAATTACGTCAACGTCAAAATTATTCACCTCAGGCGCATGGATCTTCGATGTGTTTTTAATCACTGGAAAATGGTTTCATATATTTTCTAATGCACTGGTATCTCATATTAAATTATCGACAATTTTAATAAACATTTAAGTGGATAAGTATGGAAATGGTAGGATATAATTATATAGAAAAGTTGAAAATAAGAGCTAAAAGCCAAAATAAATGCCTTTTACTTGATTACTTGAAACAGAACCCTTTTGTTTGTATTTTAAGTAAACAACATATCAAATAGCGAAGCATAAGCGCTCCATGCGAATTGCTTCAATTCACCACATACGTACTTAGATTTTACTTTGCTTACGTTGCTTTAATTCTAACGTAAAGTTGAGGCTATCGGAAAAAATCAATTTTTAAATAAGAAAAGATACCGTGTCCAAGCAACAAGAAATGAATATTTCTTACATTCTCTTCCTTACGTTTTGTTGCATTCGCACCAAGCCCTTTCGACGAGACTACATATTTTTATCGACGAAGTTCTCGAGCTAGTGTAGGCTAAACCGAGTACAAGTAAATACATGTATATATACATAACATATAGGACGTGTTTATTCTCTAGTTAATGTTCTACTTATAAGTGTTCGCGGTCCCAATAACAAGAAATAATATTTTTCTAAGAAGTACATTCTTCCTAAGCGTTAGATGGTGTGAAAAAGAACTACCCCGTAAAACAATCAAGAAATGTAAAAGCGATTTGTGTTTGTACAATTGTATTTCGACAATTACTTCGTCAAAATATATGAAATAAACATAGCTTAACTGGCAATTTGAGTGTGCATTCCCTCTTGTAAGATTTGGCACGATATGTGTCAAAGAATAGACTAACTGGCATTTTGAGTGTGCATCGACTGTTGTAAGATTTGTCGCAGTATCTTTTCGTATTCAAAAATTGATTTTTCCGATAGTCTCCACTTTACGTTAGCAACGTAACCAACGTAAAATCTAAACACGTACATGGTGCATTGAAGCACTACGCATGGAGCGCTTAAGCTTTGCCATTTGATAGCTTGTTTACTTAAAATACAAACAAGAGGATTCGGTTTCAAGTAATCAAATGAATGCACCTTCGCAATGTATTTTAAATAGGAACAATCAAACTATATTTTGCCCATATCTTGGTCACATTACGAGGTATTTACTTGAAATATGTTTTAACGCATTTCCCTTCCGATTCTACAACGAACCATGAGAAAGTTGGCTGGGTATTTTAGGTATTTCCAAAATCGAAAATTTACATGTAGCTTATATGAGTCATTTTACGATGGCTTTTACGGTAGTATCACACAGGTAAATATTTCACAAATTTCTGAGTGTAATTACAATTGGGAATAAAAAAAAACTGTGTACAAAAGTTAAGACGTTTTCGAATTACTTTTGTGAAAGTTTTCTCCAAGAAATGTTCAAATATGCTAATGTTACAACAATTTATTCATATCATTTCGTTTTTAGTGCCTCGCTGTAGAAGTAAAATAAAAATTCAATAAGAAATTTTGATAAGTTTGAGTAAGTTGAATATAGTTATAAAAACTATATTTTACATTGTTTCATTTGTTTACATAATATTTTAGACAATACAGTAGACAAGATGATATACATTTGTACATTTTAACAAAGAATGTCGTAAAATGAAGAAGTTATAGCCATTTATTGAAAGTCTTTTTTGAAAGGTTTTGGGAGATTTGCGGTACAAAAATGTTACACATTTCAATAATAATTTCTGATAACGTCAGTGGATTTAATGATGACAATACGAATAATTGTTAATGTCGAAACGAAGTACCTTTGTATAAATGTATCTAATGTAAATAAATCTCGAGAATCTAATCTATCTAATTAATAATTAAATAATTGAAATATATTTAGTTCTTAAGTAAAGCACGCGGTATTAATAATAAAATCGTAAACATAACAAAAATATATACAACCAAAATAAAAACGCAGTAATATACAATGGAAATGTGTCGACAACTTTTAAAACAAATAACGGATTAAGGCAGGGATTAAGTCCCTCTCTTTACAACATATATGGACGAAATAATAAAAAAACACAAGAAAAAAATAAAAAGATAACAATAGGTCATAGAAATATGGTTCCAATAAAGGTATCAGAAGGGGCTTTTGCAGATGATATAGTAT
>WSZQ02102324.1:12154-36119 GCA_019419845.2 Weissflogia rhopalogaster
TAAAAACGATTCTAAAATAACGAATAACTAATTGTTATTGGTATGGAAAATTTCGAGAAGCGCCATCTATTAGCAGTGTATAAAAGTATGTATAAATATTTATTGCCTAATTTTAAACGTGATTTTCCCCTTAACCATGGAATCAAATCTTAAAATTCCGGTACTTTCGTTTTTTGAATTAATCCTGGACGGTCAACGCCACTAGCACTGCGACCAACATTGATCTATTGTGCATGGACCAATACTATGGGCCGATAACGGAGATAACCTTTGAAAAGGCTAGAATCTCCTTGACCGAGGTCCCTTTGAGTTCAGCAAGGTTTAGCTGCTCGCTGCCCAGCAAACAAAGTCTTTCCGGTGCTACGGATGCGCAAGGGCAGAGAAGGTGCTCAGTTCTCTCCACCTCCGAATTACATAATCTGCAGCTTATAACAAGTAGTCTAATATCGCTTTTCTTCAGGATTATAATTTCTTGGGCACTATTGTGTGATACATCTAGTAGCATCTTGGCCTGCCTAGGACCCTTTTCGTCCTTCTAGGCGGTCTCGTGACTAGCACGATACCAATTCTTGATCCATTCCTTCACTAAGGTCCTCAGTGAGAATCCACAGGTTGGTTCAGGGTCATGGAAGGTGGTTTCTACAGCGTTTCCATACTTATCGATATCTATATTTTGACACCACTCCTAACTTCTTATCAATAACAAATGTGAATTTGCATAATCTTTGAATAACAGCTTAATTCGTCCGAATCACTCCTTTTCAAACGTAATTCTCTATTAAAACTTGAAATTTTCGACATCAACTTGTTTCAAGTCTCTACATTTAACCTAAATTCAACCAAAAACTTTGGATCCAACCCCGTCCATGTATAATATTCCCTAACTCTCAACAACTTAAAGCTCAACTTCAATACACACATAGAAAGATATTCGCATGTTTTGAAGAGTTTAACAACGCGAAATCGGTGCCGGCAGAAGAAACGTGTTGTTTCTTCCTCCTTAAGCATTTGCTTAAAGGCATTTCAACCAGTGCCACCCTTATCTCCTCTTCCCACTTCAACTCCACCAACTTGTATCTTGGCTGGAATAAGAAGTCGATGTCCGGAAAAGTTTAAATTGCATTTTAGAATATGCTTAGCATCTGTCCGTGGCACTAGATAGAAAAAGAATACGCGTACACATGTTTGGGAAGATTGAACATATTCGCAAATAAAGTGGGCCTGTTTTTCGCCACTCCTCTCCAACCAGTCGACGCCGACTTGCGTTCGTTCAACGTTTACGTCGGAAAACAGCGCGCGAAAGCGTAAACATCTGCAAAAGACGCTGACGAACATTTGTTTTTGCCCAGCTCCGTCGTATTTGTATATTCGACCAAGTTTTCCACATCTTTTTCCATTTCTGTTTCTGTAATTTCTGTTTCTGAGACGCTAATCGAATTCGTTGCATGTGAGACAAGAGACTCGCAATCCACGCAGAAGCCAAGATTTTCTATTTGTAATTTATATTTTCTAATGGTGGGAATTAATATGTTAATCGAGAGAGTACAGTTAGATTTTCATGTTGTTGAGATGACGTGGTGGCGAAGAAGTAGGTAGTGCGGAAGCAGTAGAATTTCAATTTTTAGCTTCATGCTTCTGCATCCGCTGAGACGGAGAGATCTTAAACATATCAAATATGGTGGATACGTTTAGGTGTATGTGGACGAATGAACTCTTCGATCTTCTTGCGTGGCGCGTGTCCCCAGGTCGTTCTTGGCTTTGGGTACCGTTAAGTTAACCTCGCGTTGCGAAAACGCATCTTGGGAATCGCTGCGAGTCGCCATACATACGAGTGCGACTTGATACATATACCCACATACATACACACAGAATACGGTGATGGCGATGTTAACTCTGTAAATTATTGATATTGGAATTGCGCTTCGGCGCTGGTTAAGTTGCGTAGATTTATTGACATAACCTCGAGGAATAATCAAAATTGAGGTTTTATTTGCGTCGGATCAACGTGGTTACGCCTGGATACTTTAATTCGAGTATATTACTCTTGATTTTTCGACAATTTTTTTTTTGTGTATCAGCGGGGTTTTAGTGGTTTAATCCTGATAGATTTACTCTCGTTATTTAGTAGTTTGTTACTTCGAAACTTTTACTCAGAACTACCTGCTTCCGCATATACGTTTCTGAAAGTATCGATATTTTGTATAATATTTGATTTTCAGTATTGAAAATCAGAGAAATAATGAAGTTAACTCATTGTAATCGAAGTTTAATTTAAATACTTTTTGTACATGGGAGCATATGGCGAATGAATGTATAGGACTGGAAGGGGAATGGGCGAGTGAGGTTAGAAGAGCAGGGAAGAGTGTGCAAGGTTGGTTGAAAGAGAGTGGAATGGGGGTGGCAAGGTTAAAGGTCCTGACGAAAGGAGACAACTGATCAGGAAAGCGATAGAGTGAGAAGAAGAAGGTCGTACCTGTACATAGTTTTTTTTGTCAAAGTTGGTATTGTTATCATTTAAGTTAATAATTAGATTTAATGATTAATATGTTATGTTATGTTGATATTTTGAAGTGTAATAATTAATTGTACAAGGAAGTATCAGAGAAGAGGCAATGCCAATAAAGGTCTCCATATTATTATTTTTTGTTTGAGTTTACCGAGCATCGACTACTATGGTCATTTGCTCTATTCAATTCTTTTTCAATGTAATTACTCATATTAGAGGCTAATACTATTGATAAGAGGAAGAATTCACTTTACTATGCGTCCCCACCGAGAACTTATTATTATTATTATTTACATACTTTAAAGTAATTTTGTTTTTTTTTTATATTAAGAACTAAAGTAGAATAGGTATAAACTTAAAACTTGTCAATTTCTGTTTTGTTATGGAAATCCGTAAAAACTACAGCCGGAAAGATCGACAAGTGCTGAATATATTCAATGGCAAAAAGAATAGCCATAGCTTCAACAGAAGAAATACTCAAAAAATCACAAGTTCTAAAAAATGTCTCAAAACCCAGATGAGGAATGAAAATACCAGCGCCAGACAAAGACAATGAGGGATCAACAGAACCATCTGTAAAAATCTGGTAAGACTTTGGAAAATTTAGATCAACAAAACTCGCCCACTCATTAAAAGAAATACACGACCGGGTAACAAATTTAGAAAAGGCAATTTCAGGTTTAAAAACTTTAGCCAATAAGCCTCTTGAAAAAATGAAGGCAAGGAAAGAATACGACTAAACGCATCAGTCTTCCTAAAAACTCTAAGAATAGCAATGTTAGGATGTTTATTTAACACAAGACAAATGTGATTTAACTTTTCAGTATGGCTAAAAACTAAGAATAAGGACTCAGAATATACTTACAACTTGACAGGTGTCATTCACAATTTGAATATGGAAATAATACAATTGAGAGTAATAAATATTTAATATATTTTATGGCTTCTACATTATGAAAAATGTAGTTGAAAAATAACAGTTTTAAAATTAAAATGTTAATAACTCTGCTACAAGACAATTAAAATAATCGTGCAGACACGCAAATTATTCATATTTTAACCGGAAATGAAATCGCCCAACAAAAGAAACACATTTCACTAATTAATAACGTTTTACGAGGCGATAAATTAGCGACGATGGAAAAAGTTTCGACGACACCAAGCCCGAAAAATTAGGAAATAAAACGGAGCAACAGTACGGAGTACTGAGCACCGCCACAAACCGAACTCAAGCCTGGCTCTGTACAGTACAACACAATGGGTGCGCAATAAGATAAATGACTAAACGACTTCACTTCTTTTCCCCGAGGCCTTCCTTTTCTCCTCGTTTTCTCTTCGAACGTCCAGAGCATAACATTGGACCTTAACAGGGCATCCACAACCGGAATATAATGCGTTTGCATTACCCGGTTGTATTCTGTACATTGTACATATTTTCTTTCTTCCACCGAGTCATATTTCTTTCGCTTGCTCGGTTTTTCCCTTTTTTGTTGCTTTTGCTTCTTCGGGGCCATCGCTGCCAAGCGATGGGTAATTAAATCTGTTCGCCGTCTCTTCCGGCACGCATCGCATCGAATTTTCTTCTTTCGCGGGCCAACCATTACGCGTTTAATTTTCTCGTTTGTCTTCTTTTGTCTCATTGCAAAAAAAAAAACGCCTCCAAGCTCAACCGCCAGCCAGCCAGCCAACGCCAGTGAGTGAGTTTTCTTTCTATGCGTAATTTTCATTTCCTGCGAGCGCTGGTCGGAAGGAGGTGGAAAGACGGAGGATGGCAAAACTTCGCTTACTGTGTTGCCATTGCTAATGCAAACTTTTTTTTTGTGCGGTTTGGCGAATACACATACAGCGCACACAGCGTTGATTTTTATGAATTTTGTGATTTCTTGCGCTGGCGTCGTGAATTTATGAATTTCAGACGTAATGAATCCGAGAGTGGAGAAGATGAGGGCGCCTAGGGTTTTGTTTGTGACTACGATTTCCGCACGCGATGCACAAATATTAATAAAACGTGAGTCGGATGAATGCGAATGCGTCTTTTAATTGGCTTTCGGTTGTGATGTCTTTGTTCGCGATCTCTACGGTTGTTTGTTGCTTTTATTTTTTGTTTGTGCGTTTCGTGAAAAGCACGTCTTCTCTTCCTTACGAGTTTCCTTATTCTAGAATTTACATTATGGAATATGATCCATGATCTAAAAACGAGTAAGGTGTCTTTTGTTGATGTTGAAATTAATTATGCTGTGACATAATAAGATGTTAAAGAGAAAAATTGGCAATGTTGTGACATAATTATTAGAAAACTCAAGGGCATATTAATTCTGCTTATTATAACTTGATTTTTTTTAAATTAGAAAACTCACAAGCATATCAATTCTGCTTATTATAACATGGTTTTACTTTATTTTATCCGTTATTCTAACTAAATATATTCATAAAGGGAGGAACCACATTAATCATAATATATATGATTTTCACTTTTTTTACAGTTACTATAGTTCAAAACCATTTAACTTAAAAATGGATGTAATAATTATATCGCCTCGCTTTTTAGAGTTGCGAACACCCTAAGGGCCTTAATTTTGACCAGAAAAAGAAAAACGAAAAAGTTTTTGCAAAGTTGATGAAATTTGCTTGTTTATGACGTGCCGTGTTTCGAAGAAAAATTTAAATTTTCATATTTATGTACAGTTTTAAGTTTAAAGTGAATTTTTGGTATAAAAACCCTACTTTTCGCACTTTTAAGTGCGAAAAACATATGTAAATATATATTTATCATTAAACTATTCACGCCATATACTAGAGAATTTAATTGTCTATAAAATGAGCTATATTTCAGCTAAATCAATTCTAGAGAATTTTCTCAATCGTGTTCGTAAATTTAAAAAAAAACAATGTCACGGAACGCGTGTAAAATTTATATCGCCTTCTTTTTCCGAATTGCTCAGTTGCGTACCCTGTAGTATCTTTAATTTTGATCAAGAGTGAAAAACTAAAATAATTTTGCAAAGTAGATGAAATTTACTGGAATATGACATCGAGTATTTTCAAGATAAATTATAAATGTCATACTTTTATATAGTTTTAAATTTAAAGTGCATTTTTCACATAGAAATTCTACTTAAAAATAGGAAAAAACATATGTACACATATATTTTTCATTAAGCTGTTGACGTCATATTCTTGAGAATTTCATTAGCTATAAAATGAGCTTTCATTCAGTCAAATAGGTTCAGTAGAATTTTCACAATCGTGTACACAAAATTGAAAAACGCGTTGAAAATTCGTAAATATAAGAATTCTGTATATTTTTATAAGGCTTCAGAGTTATAACTTCATGAATTCTATAGTTGGGGACTCGAAATTTTGTGGAATTTATATTAAATAGTTTAGCTATTGTCCAGTTTCAATAAACTCGAATTTTCGACCGTTTCGCTTTTATCCTAAATTACTTAACTTCACCAAAGCAAGATGACTTAAACTAAGTAACTGTCTTGTCGCTATTTAATCTAAATAACCTAACGTTAAGCAAGTATAATATTAGTGAGATAAATAAAATTATGATGATATAATAATAAAAAATGAAATAAATAAAAATTTACGAAAAAGAATTTAATTTCAATATAAACTAATTTCATGTTTCCTTTTGTTTCTAGGTGAGTACAACCTTGCTATGAATTCCAATCAACCATCGTCATCGTCAACATCACACTAAAAAACTGGTAACCTAATCTGCGCTACTAACCACTAGATGTCGCTATCGCAATAATAATTAAGCAGCGCCGCGGTCGTGACGCGACGTCCATGTCGACGTAATCGTTAATTTTCCCTCAGAACGAATTAGAGTGTGAAAATAAACACAAACGTATTGCACAAGCAACTCATATCCGTGTAGCAAAAAGTGAAATAACAAAAGAAATTAAATTGAAATAACAATTAAAATACCAGCAAGCGCAAATAAACACACCATAAAGCGATTGATAGTCGACGCCAGTGCGCGACGACTACGTCGGTATTTGCACGAAATACTTTTTTTGTTGTTTCTGTTATTTATGATTAGTTTTGGGTGTGTGTGTGTTTTTTTTTGTTGCGTGGTTTTGCTATCGTGGAATTAATGAAAGTGACGACTTGTTACCGAGGCACGCTTGAAGAAATGTCACCGCCGCCACCGACGAATGATGGATGTATGCTGAACACGTCACCACCATCTAGACATACACCGATAAAACGGAAAATACACGCTTAGTGAATACATACATTTTGCGTATACGTACATTCGTTTAGGAAAATGTAGGAAAAATGTAGGAAGTAGAAAAGTATGCGCATTTCATGTATTGTGTGTCGACATTGCCCTGATTCACTGCACGCTCTTGACGTCTAATCGAATTATTATCACTTACCGGCTATCAGGCTAGTTTATATCTGGCATGGTAATGAATAGGCGTCGCGTTCTTTTCAAAGGGTGCCTAGGCGCGTGCATAATCGTCTTGCGGCTGCTGTAATTAACCGCCATAAATTCAGGGCTTAATTAAAGCGTTTATTAAGTATGAAACTATGAAAATTGCGATTATGGTCAGTTTTTTTTGCCTTTTTTTCTCTCTCTCTCTCTCTCCTTCTTGTCTGTTATAGTGGCCATGGCTTCAGCTATGAATGCAGTAAATGGCCAGGGGCGTTGTTGCATGTCAGGAAAAATGAAAACTTAATTCCGGAGAAAATGGTTTTTATAACCTTAGTTATTAAGCGTTGAGTAAAGGTTAGTGGAAGATTGCTGAAATGTTTCTTTTATATTTGACTTAATCTTACTGTTAGTTTACATTATCATAATGTATATTAACCTTTTCTTCTGATAGTTTTTCACCTAACCAAACTTGAGATAACCATACAATTACATCTGACATGGCTACTGCCACCCTGAAATTAATTAATATCAAGAATAGAATGTCCCAATGTTGGCGAACCTTTTTGAAGTCATGTGCGAAATTTCCTTTATACAGTTAATCCTGACGTATGCGGAACATTCAGTATAGGAAATCCTGTCTACAATGGACATTTTTCCAGGTCCATTAGTTTATAATGTTTTAAGGAATGCACTATAAGAGTCTATCTGAATATTGTGTATGGCTAAATCATGAACATATATAGGGTGATCACTTCCCCCCCCTCTCCCTTTAATGTTTTCTTTTTTGATAATTTTGATTTTACAATTTTACCACAACGCATGACATTTTTTATATTATTACCTCTCGAACATCAAAAAAACTAAATGTCCTCTCTCCGATGAAATATAGTATTCCTTTTTAATATACAGAAACTTGTCAATAAAGCAGACAATGGATGGACCCATAACTTTCCGTATGCGACAGGTTTCACCTTAAATGTGAGGTAGTAACTCCTGGGTCACCAATGATTATAGGCCCTCCACCCCTAAGCGTTGTCAATACAAAAAGTGTAGACTTTGTATATTAATAGCTTCCGGATCCCCAATGCGTACTGGGGGATCACCGAAATGAAGACTGGGTTAGTTCAACACTTGCGAGGGTCTGACTTATGTCGTATGTAATCTGGCATTTGTAATCTTATTATTGCCTTTTTTCATGAAAGTCTGAAGAAGGTTCTCCCATGTCAAGAAGTGTCCCTTGCGGACGCCCATATCCAGTAATGTCTCCTCTCAATATCCACCTGTAATGTACTAATATGAGCTTTGCTATACAAAACTTGAAATACGAAGCGCTCTATTCCCGTGCAATAGTCTCGCGCCCCACAAATTGAAAAACGCTGATATAATCCTGATATATCGCCTGACCTTCATATACCCTACCTAAACCTAACCTACCTAAACCTAATCTACCTAAACCTAACCTACTTAAACCTCAACTTTTTTTTTTTCTTTTTATTGCGGTTTGTGGAAAGCTTTTATAGCCTAAGTGTGGGACTGACAGATCTCTTGACCTGGCCTGAACCTAACCTACCTAAACCTAATCTACCTGAACCTATCCTACCTAAACCTAACCTACGTAAACCTAACCTACCTAAACCTAACCTACCTGAACCTAACCTACCTAAACCTAACCTACCTAAACCTAACCTACTAAACCTAACCTACCTAAACCTAACCTACCTAAACCTATCCTACCTAAACCTAACCTACGTAAACCTAACCTACGTAAACCTAACCTACATAAATCTAACCTACCTAAACCTAACCTACATAAATCTAACCTACCTAAACCTAACCTATCTAAACCTAACCTACCTAAACCTAACCTACTTAAACCTAACTTACGTAAACCTAACTTACCTAAACCTAACCTACCTAAACCCAACCTACTTAAATCGAACCTAAGCTATCTAAACTAGACCTAACCTAAACCAAATCCACTTTAGGCAAAACTGCCTAAACCTACCCTAAATTCGAATTTACCTAATCCTAAACCACCTATTAATATTTAACCTAATCGATCCTATCCTAACCTTAATATATTCATAGAGTAAGGACCGCAAACCCAAACCGATTAAAACGTAAGTTTGTACCCGTTTAAAACAATGGCACTTAAATGAAATAATTTTTACGAAAATTCCAACTAAATAAACTCTTATTCTATTCGTAAATTAAACGATTAAAAGACGTTCCTAGAACAATACTCCGAATTCTTAACTGCTTATTGTCTTCGCAACTATCGTATCACAGATGGCGTTGTGCACACAACACTCTATGATGCATTCCGTTGGTATTGTGTGTCTCCTCTAGAATTTTAGGGACCTATATCTCGGGTCGTAGTCTTTGCTCTGAAGTTGGCGTTACCCCGACTAGCACTGTAAGGGTAGTAGCCCAGCTATGTGTTGTAACTGTGTGGCCATATCCGTCCGCCGCGCCGGCGAGGAGATAAACGCTTTTACGTCCCAGCGCGAGAGCTGCAAAGCGCCCTCGCTTTCGGATATATTCGCCGCGGAGACAATGCCGGCGATTCTTAGAGTTTAATTGGGCAATTCTACCCGCCCTCTGACTAAATGCCCCAAAACAGCCAAACATTGTGTGTTCCGGCGAATAGTTGCCACCTAGCGGCAGTGGCGGTGCATAGTTGAAGTTTTGAGATTTTCGTGTTTTTGCTTTGTGTTCGTTTATGGGTATGAGAGTATGAACGACAGGAGTCAACTGAAAAAGGGCGAAAGCACTTTTAATTGCGGAACGATAAGAGGTCTTTTTGCGTTTTTTGGACCGAGAGAGAATGCTGAACACAGCGTTGGCTTTTTATTGCCGTTGGGCGTGTTGTGCTGGGCTACCTAGGGCGGTTTGGCGATAAGACTAAGCGTGTAGATTGGGTTGCCTATTTGTATGGAATAGATTGTGCAACGTTGCATGTAATGTTGTCATGAATAGAGGGTTGCTGTGTTACAATAGAATAATTGTAAAATTTTATTTTTTCAACTTTAGAAGTTTCTTTCAAAGATTTATTAAATGTTTAAAAAAAGATTTAAAAACAAAAAAAAAAAGATTTTTAAACAAAAACGATTTTAAAGAATAAAAAATCTTATTTAAACGGATATAAAAGTTTTAGTTCTAAAAGATTGAAAGGAAATTATTTTTCGATTCCGTAGATTTTCCGTATAGATGTGAGTAGTTGTATTTGTGGAAAATCTGAAAGAGGAAGACTTCCGCCTTCCGTTCTCGATGAAAAGGAGCAATTTTGTTAACTTCCGGTAGTCTTTCCGAGGACATGAATGACTTCATTAAGTCGCGCGGATTTGTAGATTCCTCGAAAGCCACGAACTTTGGGCTAGATTCCCTCTCGCGTCTGCATCTGGCGCTCTTGAAAGAAGCCCGAGAGAAGTGGAAAGCAGATGAAGACCGACAACGAGCGCCACGATCCACTGCGGTTGATCACTACGCTTGTTTTCTTAACTTTCGAATCAACTCAACTCGCAGCCACATTTTGCTTGTTCCGCGGTCGGTTCTCTGGCATCTGCAGCTCTGCTTGGCGAGACGCAGAGCGAGTTATGGCTGGACGCGGGCTTGCCCACAGCAGACCAGCTTTTGCTGGGACGTGCACGTTTCGGACACGAGACACACACACTCCATCGTCACGACGACATGATGGGGCGCTCGTGCCCCGCGGAAAAGGCGCCCATTCCTTCGTTTTGCTTTGCTAGAGCTGCGCTTGCTTTTTGCGGTTCGGATGGAAAGTCGTGTCCGCGGCGAATCGACTTGGGTGGGTCCAACTGGGACGCTGTTGTCGACGGTTCGTTACCGCATTACTAAGGTAATGCCCAGAAGTCCAAACAAACGCAGCAGCGTCGAGTGTGCAATTTGAAAGAGTTTCTCTATTGATCTCATGCCAAGAGAGACTGGCGACCATTGTCGCGCTGACAAATCGAGGACAAAAAGAAAATCGCACTCGCGTTTGCTTGCTTGGTGCTGCCGAAATGTTTTCCGAATAACTTCATTAGCGGTTTCGCAGGAGCTTCATTAGTTATCTTGTAATTACAGCGGAAATGCTTATTAGTCACGGAGAACACAGATTGCATTTGTATACGCGTATCAGAATTATTTGACAATGTCAGTTTCAGTCAGTCGGGGGGAAAATAACGAGGAATCGGAAGATGTCAAATCGAGGAAAATGGAAATGAGAATAATGGGTTGCTATTTTGCTTTTATTGTTGTAGAAATGTTTCCATTGAATACAAAAACCTTTGATACTTTGTATATAGTGTAGGAGTGTCCTCACTTTGCTTTACTTCAAATCAGATCCAAACAGATCATTAAATATTGAAAGTTGTTTTGATATAACTGTATAACTTTTATTGGGACTAACAAGATAGAAAGAGAGAGAGAGAGAGAAGTTTCTTCTTAGGATATTCCTAAGCTGTGATCAAGACATTTCACTCAAAAATTGATCCTAATAGAGATCCTAATGGATCACACCTGAATCCTGACCCACTTAACTAGATCTGAACTACCACTCAAAGGGGTGAACGAAAACCAATTAGGAATTGATCAAAACCAAGGGTTATTGATTACAATTGTTTTAAGATTATTCATAGTCAAGCTGATATCAATCAAGAGATCCCTATCAAGAATTGATGATAACCAAGGTTTCATCACTGTTCCAAGCGTTAGGTGGGAAGGACTTGTCTGTATATAAGTATAATGGGAGAGATTCTAATAGACCTCATCTTAATTCCTTCTTACTTCATCAGATTTGATCTACCACTCGAAGGAATCAATGAAGGCCAATTAGGAATTGATCATTGCCAAGGATCTCCTAGAACCTCTTCTAGAACAATCAAGATCAAGATTGTTCTAGGAGAGGACAGATGGCCTTGCACCTATGTATACTGGGAAGTTCCTAAAACACCTCTATCCAAATCTTACGTGATCAGATCTGATCTACAACTCTAATGCCCCTCAATGCTCAAATGATGAGGACTTGTCTACGATCGTTATAATCTAGTCCAAGGTACAAACCATCATTGATTGACACAAACAGCTCCTAAGAGGACAATAAGTGGACAACAGTCCTCCTCCATTTTAAACCTAACTCACCTTCCTAAAACTAAATTACAGACAAATATGTCAGATTAAGGACTGAACCTCTAACATTACCATTCGAAACCACCCTTTAGAAAACATCTAACAAGAAACGGAAATAATATTCCTCTAAGACAATAAGATCATTATCCCTTTAATGAGATTTCTTTTTCAAGATATATCTACGAAAGGAATAAATAACGGAACTCTCATAACCTAAAATCATCGCGCCGCAAACGTGTTCTCGCCATGTTTTGTTTGTCATGTTTTGCCGGCATGCTAATTTCGCCAACGTCTTGCGCTCTGTTGTTTCCCCAAGCATCAGCTATCTGCTCGGAACTTCTCAGGTTTCATAAATAATTTTTATTGTTTGCCCCATCGCGCGTGGAAAGTGTGTGAAACTCTCCGGCAAGCCGGGCATTGTGTCTCGCGTGTGATATTTCCCATATTAAGATGGCCGCCCAGATACGCGATACGTACCTACACTCACCACAACGAGCGCAGCGATGCGAAACAATGAGTCGAAGCAAAGACAATGCATTTGCATGGAATCACATAAAACGACGGCGCGGCGTGCGTCGGTCGTGTCGGTGAGACAATAACGTGCAATCTGTGAACTTGGACGGGCAGGCGAAAATCAACGAAATAAAAATACTCGTAACGCTGAAACACACACACACACACTCGAAAAGAAATTGGAAGGATACGAGGAGATAGGGCTGAGTGGTGTGGGAGGAGGAACGGCTGGGTTATTGCAAACACACGCCGAATAAATACGAAAATCGTGTCCTTATTCGGCGATAAAAGGCATTAGTGGGTTCCCGGTGCTTTTGGCAACGGTTCTGGATAGCGCTGAATGTAGGCAGCCAGATGTACAAATACGTCGTTGATGTATACAGTTGATACAGATACTCACGGGATACGTCGCGTCGAGGAGGAGATAATTGCTTCGATGTTAGGTTTGGTTTTTTCGGAACGTTTGGGGTGCTTGGAAGTGGGTGGGTTTGAAAAAGATATGGGTGGTTGGATGGTTGAGAAGGTCTTTGAGGGTCACCGCTGAATGGTAGATGTTTGGGCTAGCCGAGGAGGGTATAAAACGGCGCGAGAGAGGCATAAAAAGTTCGCAGTTGGTGGCGCAGCACAGCATCACGAAAACGCGTCGAGAGACAATAAAAACGTACAAATCCTAAAAAGGCTAAACGAGCTGGGCGGGGACCCTACAGCCGGGGAATACTAACATCTCTCTAAGATCCTCGATGATGTTAGAGTCCGAAGGTCCGGAGACGCTGGAATTCGAAGGTCCGCAGACGCTAGAAGTCATTCCAGATACTTGACGGGTTCCAAGATGGAAAATAATTTCAATAATTGATCACTTATCAATTATGGGAATTGCGTTGGCTGTGCAAGTGTCTGTTGAATGCGAGAGGATGGGGTGACTGTATAGCCCTGAAGGCGGGGAGTTTGGGGTACGAAATTTAATAGACCCGAGAGGTTGGCTGTACTTCCGCACCGCGCTCGTCTAAGTGTAAAATTGCGCCATCGGTGGTGTTTGTACACCTACGATGCCGCCCCAACACCCATACTCTTGCCTTCGCGAAAATAGCGACGTCGCGACGGCAAACGAGGCACTCGTCGTTTTTCCGCGTCGCCCCAGTTTTGTATGGCTCTTTACGAATCGGTGGGGTGCAGCAATGACGAAGGTTGATTTATTACTTTTATCTAATAACATATTTTTGATCGATGATGCGCGTGCGTTGCGGGAGTGCCGGCGCGTATTTTCCGTCGCGTGGCAATCGCGTCAATTTCACGCTGAATACACTGTGAATTTTTCAATTTTGATCGAAATCAGCTAGGAAATTATATAAACTTCCATATACTTACTTCCATGGGAGATTGGGGTTGAGGGACATAGTGTCAGGGTAGAGGTAATGGCAAGGGAAGTTATGTGGAGCAAATGGCAAGCAAGGAATCATTGAAGTGTTGAAGGTAAAATTAGCCTATTCCGTCTAAACAGTTCTGAAGACCTACAAGTTCCAGATCATATTTCGAAACTTAGGTTAAGACCGGTATCAGTGGGGTCTGTCACTTGGGACTGTGACTGTGTTCCAAGGTTAACCTTGTGACCAAAGAGTTTTAAGTAGTAGTCCTTGCGTGAACCACCTCACTCCAGGTATGTGGCTAGTGAGGTTGTGGGATACAAGTGGCGAGAAAAATGTTGCCCAAGGCTAAGCATTTTTGATGGAAGTTATATTTGGGATTTAGGTCTAGTTAGTTTCCCCCTGAAGGCCAAGGGAAGTCAAATAATACGTCAATCTGATATTTCAATTCTAATTGTGAACATGAGGAAGATCTATAGTCAAGATCTCCAGCCCATTGACCAAGAAGTCGTTCTCTTCTTCTATGTGTACAATCCTTCCTTCCCCAAAACTTTTATCCTCTTCGTAAAAGTCTTTGCAAGACCGTTGAAGTATTGTCCTCTCTCTAAGAGGGGAGGGAGGTTCTTAGAAACTTCTCAATATTCTATAGAAGCTTTTCCTTCTTGCTCCTTCAATGTTGATAGTAATTCCAATAAGTTAGGTCCATCTTTAAGCCATCAAAGAGACGTTAACAGAATGGGTGGAGTCCTCGAAGTAAACACCATTTTACGGCGTCGCCATCTTGAACGCACGCCGATTTGGCGTCGTTAACAAGATTTCGCAATCTTTTAATGCTCCCGCGCAACGGTGCAACAGTCAAGATCGGAGCGAGTGGCTCGTGCTTCAACTTTCAAAGACGTGTATGAACTGCAGCTGTGTCACAGCTCGCAATTGCATTTTGCAATCGTCCACACACAAAAAACAACTTTCTCGGCCGAACTGCGAGCGAACTAGATTAAATCGACCAAATTGAGCAATAAAATGCACGATTATAATAAACGTGCACTTTCACCCACACGTATCCGCCATTATTACCAAGTACTTACTAAATAATTACAAACTTGTAGTTGTTACTCAAATTATACCGATACAGTTGGAGATACACTGGTCAATGGGTGTGGATTGTATATTTCTTGATGGGTGTGGAACAATTGTGGATTCGTTGCTAGGGTCCTTGATAAGAAGTTATATCAATGGATCATCAAGTACGAAGGAGGTAAGGGACTGTGAAATGACCTCATGCTATCACCTTTATTTCAAGGTATATTTTTCATGTTTATATTACAAAGTCACGTTTATGTGTTTAGTCTTCGTGTATTTTATTTCAACATTACTCTCGAGTTGTGACTTGGTCTTCCAAGTATCCAAGTAGTAGACTTCCAAGTAGTCTTCTAACCTTCTACAAGCACGAAATGGAAGTAGAACGCCTTCGCCTTGGGCTCTGAGTTGTCTTACTTGTGACTGCTACGGCTAGATAGCTTAAATTGACTTAAGCGCAGTTACAATGGTCTTACGGGCACCACACCCAACTGCACGTTTCGCCTTTAATTTCGACCGTTTCAATTTGAATGTTTTTCCGAGCTCTGGCATGTATTTCCCCATCGCCAATCCAATCGAATCGCTAACGTCATGAACGCGCGCGCGCGCGCCGCTCGAGCTCAGTGGCTTTACGCGCATGCCTAGAGTGTATTTAAACCAGTGCAGGTCAAATCTAGATTAATCCCCAGCTGCAAAAGCACGATAACTATAGCAAGACTCCAACAAAGACGTTTGCGTAGACGTTTTCGTTTCGTACTGGTTGGCGCTTTGTTTGGTTTTTCTGTTTGTTTAGCCTTTGTTCCACTGAAGAGTTGAACTACTCCTGGAATCTTTAGTCTTTCGTTTCTTCTTACAGGAGAAAAAGGGAACGAAGCGTTGGAGGGCTCTGCTTAGGAAATTAATTTTAAATTACAGTTCTAAGAGTGCGTCGTTGACGATCGGAGATGTAGATAGATCTACACACATCTACAGCTAGGAGGCTCCTTGGCCGTGAAACAAGAATTTCAAGTTGCAGAGCCGGCCAGGGTCGGCAACGCCCAGGTGATATTCGGATTGAGCAATTCCAAAGAGAGAAGCTGCGAAGCGAGCGGTAAAATAGTTTAATTTGGAGCATCCAACGATGTTGAAACATCGGGGGCCTCGCTTATAATTACAATAATTATGAAACTTTGCGATAGGCTTCTTGGGTTGGAGTCTGCGTCTCAGCTAACAGAAGCTTGTGTTGTAGCTGGTAGCAGGATTAGATGTAATTAACTTTTCTGCGTTTTTGTTTTATACCAAATGTCGAAAAGTTGCTCCTAGAAACAGCCCGAGTAAGTAACAGATCAGAGTAGTCTTTAAAGGCAGTATCGTCTAGACCTTTCTTGGCTCATAATTCCATGTTTACGGGCAAGAAGCTGCGAGCAACTAGTAGTACTCGCGCGTAATTTTGTGGAGTTAAACGGCAAGAGTTTGCCGTAATTGCCGTAAAATGTAAATCTAAGACGTAAAAGGATGTACAAAAAAAACGGCAGTGCTGATATATACAAGTGTTGCTGAGACGATCGTCGACTAATGAGCGGTGCAAAAAAGGCCGAAACGAAAGGCTCTCGTCGAGAGAAAAAAAAAGGAAACGAGTCGCTCGCTCGTTCTTGTGTTTCATTTTCGGGCCAGCCGAAATGTGGACCGAGAACCGGTAGAAACCGGTAGAAAGTAAGAAGCAGATGCACGGGCAGCTGCCGATATTCGGGCCATGGTTAATTAGCATTTTAATCGGTTCACCGGATGGCTCTCCGGATGGAGGATCACATATTTCGTAGATTTCACTACGCTTGCCAAAAATATAAAAGCGGATCACTTCTTGGTAGGACTAACAATGTTATCTCCAAGAGTTATAGGTTATAAAAATGACCGAAAGGAGAGAGATAGAGGACGTTTAGTATAATTAAGCGTTTTTTATTGTTGGCTCTGATCTTCTTGGTTGGTCCAGATCGAACCTTTCTTTGCATTGTAAGGATCCGAGGTATATTTTTATTGTCCTATGCTGGATGGTGGGGTTGGGAGGATAGGAGAAAAGAGATCTTAGGATCTAAAAAGAAAAGAAAGAATTTTTCACATATGGCTCTGTTTATATGGAATACTATTTGATATTGAATATACACGCTGGGAGTGCCACGACGAAGAAAAAGCCGAAAAAATTATTATGATAAGATGCAAAAATGTGATGAAGATGGGATGCCTTTCTTGGCTTTGCAGCGATGACTGGCGGGAAGTGTACGCGCGTAGCAATGAGGCTGGGGCTCTCTGGGTGGTTGGATTGCTATAGTGGGACGGGTGGGATGCTCATCTAATATTCGGCGTTCGCATGTGGCGCGAACACACAACAGCAAAACGACATACAGACGACGACGACACCGACGCCGACGGCGGGAAATGGAAGTCGATATCCCGTCGTCGTCGTCGAAGGCGGTGGGCGATGGCGGCGTGTCGACCGTGTGCCACCACCTCCCTCCACTTGGTATGCGCGCCACCCCCGCGGGATGGGTTTGTACGAATTCGAATGTAATTCCATCTGTTCGAATGTTCCAATGCTCGGGTATGTGCACCACCACAAATATCCTCCCGTTCCTTCCTTTCTGCACGCTGGGATAAGGAATATGGAACATACTCCTCCCACTTGGAT
This sequence comes from Weissflogia rhopalogaster, assembly GCA_019419845.2. Classification (NCBI taxonomy): domain Eukaryota; kingdom Metazoa; phylum Arthropoda; class Insecta; order Coleoptera; family Staphylinidae; genus Weissflogia; species Weissflogia rhopalogaster. The sequence goes on from WSZQ02102324.1 coordinate 29,797, forward strand.
CGGCAAAAACCTGATATTCGGCGCTATAGCGAAAAAAATTCGTCTTCGACTCGTGAATGAGAACGTTACGCGGATATCGGAATATATTCATGCCATATCGAAATATGAAAATTCCGGATAATAAAGAAGGGAAAACACCCCCCCCCCCCAGAGTGGTGGTGGGAGAACAGGATGGTGTGTAGGTGTGTGGAAGTGTAAAAAAGAAAATGAAAGCTCGTAAGGAGCTTGAGAGATTGGAATGGGGACTATGGACGTTAGAGGGGGTGGGGGTAGGAGGGGACTAAGATGCTGCTGGAGAGTGTTCGTCGGAGGACCGGGTGGTTGGCTGCCGAGGTTCTCAAAACGTAATGTAAACCACGATAAGATAAGGGCTAAGATGTGGGGAAGTCAAATACATCGCAACGTCGCCTCGGTTGTAAAATAAAGCAGGCGACAGGAAGTCGCAGAGGTGGCACACGGAATAATAATCGTGATGCGCGTCGATTTCAATAAAATATGCCCCCCTGTGACTTTAAGTTCTTCTCCTACCAGTCGTACCCTTACCATATTTTCATTCTCACTGCCACTACAACCTCAACCTCCTTACTCTCATCCTCTTTCATACTCTCATTCTTCTTCATACCTACATTCTTTTTCAGATCAACCTCTTCTATACCCTCATCCTCTTTCATACCCCCATCCTCCTACGAACCCTCATCCTCCATACCTTCAACCCGTTTCTTGCCTCCCTAGTTCTGCACCCTCAAACCCTGCTTCATCTTAGTTTAGCCTCCTTATCCTCTGGCTCCGCTTCACCCTCAACCTCCTACACCCACAACCCCCACCTCATTTCAACACAGGAAGGATTCTTCAAAAATTGATTCAAGGCACAGCTGTGTGTATGTGAACTTTAATGGCATAGGGTATAAAAGTAAACGACGCCATCTTGTGAGAAGCACAGGAGGCACATCAAAAAGCAATCACGACAACGGCACAGTTCACAAGAAGCGGCATAGCGCATTGGAGTCTTTGAAAAAAGCAGCGTTTGTTTGAATTCGCCAGGCGTCAAGTAATGGCAGCGTGTGAACGACAAGTCAAACAAGATGGCGCCGTGCGGAGGTGCACATGGCGTGCATCTGCATCTCGGATGCACTGTTGCGCATGTTTACCATTCCGTGGCTAAGCATACCCATGTCGTTGGGTGTGTTTGTGCAGAGCCTCGCTGGCTACATGCGTCTGTTTGCTTAAAACGGCACGCGGCACGTCGAAGTAGATGGCAAACGCTCCCTCGGCGGGACGTGATCACCGCCGATGTTTTTCCGAATCCGAGTGGCACACTAGTACCACGAACGTCAACCAAAACCCACGGGCGCCGTAACCCAACTCCGAAACTAACTCTCGATGATGCTTTACGATCTCGGTGGGAACGAGAAAACGAGCTCTTTTTAACGTTGGAAGAAGTCAACAAGACCAAAGTTGTATTTGCCTTAACTTAAGTCATCTTACTTAAGTTTTCAGGCGCAATATATACAAGCATATGAGCATAGTAAATATCCATATATAAATAAATAGCCATAATGAATCATCTAAGTCGGAATTGGTTCCAGACTGTCCTCTATACTGGAACGAATCAGTAATCATTGCCTAAGTTCAAAGGCGTATGTAACTTAAGTCATCTACCGTCATCAAGCGTCATTAAAACAATAGAAAATAATATGAAGAAAAAAGTGTTTCCGCTTGATTTCTCGCTCGACAACAATAATTTGCTTTTTCTACAAACTTTTAAACTTCAAACGAAGTCGTCTGAAGTCAGGCTTAAGTCTTGTAGACTTAAGTCATAGTCTTCACTCTTTTTTAAAGGTTTCGTGCAATTGTCTTGCATCCCAAGAGGACTGAAGAAGCCTTTTTCAAAGATCATTAGCTTTCTTTACATATATCTCTCGGATAATTTGCATTTTTTGTAAATCAGTGGCGGCCATCTTGTAAAAAGTGTAATAACAGCCAGGTTATTTGCCTGTACCGTCGTAATGAGGAGAAAAACTGCATGCGGTTGGTAAACAAGCCGTAAACCTTTACCACTGCGGAGAGAAAGAGAGTTGAGATAAATGCGAAATGTATGAGCCAATGTAATGCTATGTCACTAAAAAGCGCTAATAAAGTCGACTTAATTCCACCGCCTTGAAGGCTACCTAGTCTGTCATAAATTACGTTTTGAAGATGACGCTGACGCCAAATGCGTTTGCCACCGTTGGCGGTCCACAAAAGCGAAAGAGTCGCTTCCGGAAAATATGCTCATTAAAGTTGTGCACTTTAAGTAGGTTTCCTTCTGAAGTCCTAAAATCATTTTCGCTTGCCATTACGTCCTCGTAGTTCTTTTACTCGTAAACAGTGTAATTAAAAATTAAAAATCAGAAGCCGCACGATGAAATTGCGTTTGACTTTGGCGGTAAGGCAATAAATCCTCAAATGGTGGGTTTGGGTTCGTTCTGTGGCTTGGGGTTGGGTGGGATTGAGTGGTGGGGAAGAGTCCATTGTGTCGACGTTCAGGAGGATCGTAAATTTTCCAGCAGGCATAAAATGTACAATCGCGAATGTAAGAAACAAACAGAAAGCACGTTGGCAATTTTTAATCTCGGCGGCGAACCTGGGCGTATGTGCAGTGACTTAAGTCTTAAATCACTTCAAGCCTTAAGTCTCTTTAAACCTCTACGTTCGTTGGCGAGATTGGCGATTGGCTATTGGGCTGTGTGTGGAGCGATGCGGAGAGGCTTCGAGGTGTGTGCGTCTGTTGACCTGACCCTGATGGCGCAGTCGCCGGCGACTTAAGACGATTTGGCGCTGTTGCCAGTTGCAGAGGAAGCCATACACACAGTCGGTGGCCACAGTGGAAAACAGATGTAGTGCAGATGCTTTCGTAATCATGCAAATTTTGATTGATCTAGAGTTGGCAGAAGTGGTATGTGCGTTAAAGTGACTTAAGTCAGTTTAAAGTTTATTTTCGTACCAAGCGTAAGAGTTTACAAAGACTAAGAGTTTTTTTTTTTTATCGTGATTCGTTTTAAATTTAAAATTTGTCTATAGAAATCACTATTTTATGACTTAAGTAAAATAACTTAATTGACTTAAGTAATATAATTCATACATGACTTAAGTCTCTTTTCTTGAACAGGCATAGGAAAAGGTGAATTTATCTATATTATTTCCTGATACATTGTTATTACTACTTCAGTGAAGTCTGAAATTTTGAAAATCATAACTTAAGCACTGACTTAAGTATGATTGGCGTAGAGAAATTGGTAAAACCGAAGATAAGTGATGTAGTTGCGTCGATGGGTCTCATTAATTCTGAAAATGGCCGGGTGTGCCTGTGCCCCGTCGACGCAGGCAATTTTCGGCGCGCCGAAAATCAACGCATCTGTGTGTGTGTGTGTGTGTGTGTGTTGGGCCTTACTTAAGTCGCTTCGTTCCAAATACGCAGACGCCGTCGATGGATGATAATGATAATGATACGGAGGCAGGTGTGCGGTAAGATAATCTGCGTCGTCATCGGTATGCCCGTTTGCGTCCTTGTCAGATGCGTGCACACACGGCCATCATGTTTGGCTGCCTGACTTAAGCCAAGTCTGCGCACAGAGCGCCTACCTACCAACGGCGCACGCATGTTTGGTCGGACGGTTTGTTTGGATGGACGAGAAGGTGGCCGGTAGGTGAGCGGTTTGGCTTTGACCTCGAACGCACCGTGAAAGACGTCGTCGATGTGTGGCAACACTGCTCAAACTGGTTTCTTCGTGTGTTCGTAACCGAAGACGAAGAGATCGAGGGAAAAAGGCCTTCGATGGATGGTGTAGCGCGCTTATAAACCGGTCCCTCGCGAAGCCATTGTACATTCGATACTTGTTTTCCACACATGGGATATTTAAAAAACACCGTTTTCTACTGGGTATTGAAGGAAACGATTGGGGACTGGTGGACTTAAGTCATATTTGGTTACTTAAATTGCTTTAACGAAATACATACTGGACATTGATTTTTTTACAAAATTCCAATATTTCAACTTAAAACATATTACTTACGACCTAAGTTAGAAATTCTGAGATAATTTATACAATAATGTTTGAATTTTTATTTTTTTACAGCTTTGTAAATTTTTTTTGAGGGTACTTAAGTCATAATTCACATTGTGTTTTAATTTTCCTCACTTTAACGTAATGATCTACACATTTTCTGAATAGATGAATATCTCTTAAGTCATATTACTTAAGTATGTAATTGTGACTTAAGTCAATTTAGCCTGAGTAGATTATAGGTTGCCTGAATAAGTTGAAAAGAATTGTAAGTTTTTCTGATGTAACTTAAGCCATATCCGTTTTGTATGAAATGACTTAAGTCACTTTAGCCTGAAGAAGTTATAGGTAGCCTGAATAAGTTGGAAATGCAATTTCTTTGAGAATTATAAGTTTTCTGCTGAGACACTTGACATCTCTTGACATCTGCCAAATCATATGAAGTGACTTAAGTTCTTTTAAAATGAATTCGGAATGTACATTTAAAGTCTTTAAATTCTGATGTATTTAAATAATATGGCTCAAACCGTTTAAGATGACTTAAGTTATTGTTCTAAGAATAGTAAGTCATGTGGTTTAATTCATTTTGATTTAACATTCTTAAATCTAAAGAAAATATCTACAAAATTTCTGAAAATATAAGAATAGCACTTAAGTCACCTAAGTAAGTTATTGTGACTTAAGTAACTTTAGCCTGACTATGATATTGAAAATATAAATAAGTGGACAGGTAAATTCTTCGAGAATTGTAAGTTTTTCTGATGAGACTTAAGTCATATCTGTTAAGTCGTATCAAGTGACTTAAGTTCTTTTAAGTTCTTTTAAGTCCCTATTGGAATTTAGGTAATTTAATTTTAAAGTTCTAACAGCATTTCTGATATATTTAAGTAAAATGACTTAAGTCATTTATAGCAACTTAACTCATAAGACTTAAGTAAATCAAATTACATTATTTTGGTATATACGTTATTTTCTCTTTTGTAAACGCACGTTTTGTAAAATTCTGTTTATATGACTTAAGTAATAAATAAATCTTAACTAGGAAAGCCAAATATGTAATGAATTAATTCTATGAACATTAGCAGATATTAGTAGAACCTTCGTAAAACATATTAAATTTCATAGTACTTAGTATAAGTGTTATGACTTAAGTACGGCAACACTTTGTAGAGGTTTAAATGTCGTAGCCTTAAGCGCAAAACAAGCAACACGAGCGCATTGTACAACTCTCGTGGAGTGGCTGGACTTTCTTGGATTTGTCGGACATTGGCGGGCTTTTATCGCGCTCGCGCCAAAAACAATGACTGCTGCTGAGCGCGCGCGGTTCGTCGACATCCGCGCGTGCTCACTCGGCGCCTTAAGTCACAAACATAAGCACCTGATGCAACTGACTTTTCCAACCGCAGCGAATACGTATGAACTGCACAGCACAGCGTTGCTTGTACGTTGGTTGTATGTATACGCTATATACAACCAACGTTCTTGTGAAAGAAGCCCGTCGATAACCAGTTGCTCTTTCACTACCTATTTAGCTTCACGCTATCACGCGGTCTTAACTTGTGCACCGTGGCTAAAGCCAAGCACTCAGTAGGAGTGGACTTAAGTCACAAGGCGCAAGCTAAACTGCAGAAAATGCATAGAAATGACGGCAACAAGGCTCGACGACAACGCGTCTTGCGAGCTGTGACGCAGGAAATCGCTGATTTCGTCTGAATACAGAACGAATCGGCAACAAACGATAAATCGAAGATGGAAGTAATAAATCGATGGAATCATGTTTACGGCCACGCGTTCCCCCGGTCCGAACAATAAACACGCTGCGGTCGGCTGCGATTTAATAACGATGCCTATAAAATGCAAAACGCAAATAGCGTTTGGCCACAATCAGATTGTTTGTCAAAATGTGATACTCTTCCACATACCTCTACAAATACCCGAAAACCAGAAATTTGATCATAACCGTCTTTTTTACCTGTCTTTATTATTTATATTTCATTTCTAGTGTTATAAATTATTGAAGAAGTTCTTGCATGATAAAAAAAGTTTGAGAAGCACTGACACGAATGAATATCTCGCTTTAAACAAACGTAATTAAATCGCAAGCAGGAAGTATACCGTCGAACACACTGTATGCGAGTGATAAATACCTACGTATTTCCTCTTCCTTTGATGGTATTTTTTGGCTTTGTTTAATTCCAGCATCAATCAAATCCGTAAAAAGCGATGGGATAAAATGGGGATTAATGAACGCCGAAATTGTCGAACATGAAATGAAAAAAA
>WSZQ02102324.1:36219-49707 GCA_019419845.2 Weissflogia rhopalogaster
AAGAATTTCTGATTTTGCTTATAGTAAGTACTTAAGTCATTTGACTTAAGTAAGATAGTGTAACTTACGTTAGTTAAGTTTGTTCGATAAGATTTAAAAATTTTCGGAAGTGAGTGTTTTCTTCCCAAATATGTTTGTTTACTTAATATGTTTACTTAAAATATCATTTTAACTGTTATTTAGGTGTATTACTTAAGTAATTTTACTCAAGTCATAAAGTTAACTTAACTTTATTTTAGTCTAAATAAGAATTTGTTAGATTTCGTATTTTAAATATTTGATATATTCAAAAAAACTTAAGTCATGTTACTTAAATTATTTTATGACTTAAATTACTTAATATTTTAAGTGTACTTGTGAGTATCTGGACAATTCATTGAAATAAATTCCGCTTTTGCTCTCTGACTTAAGTCATATGACTTATGTCATATTGTAAATTTACCCAAAAATTTAAATATTAGAGACCTTTCCAAATATGTAGTGCTTTTTATCATATAATAAATCATTGTTACTCATATTAATTATTAAAGGACAACTTACTCAAGTCAACTTAATTAATTAATTAATTAATTAATGTTTCTTGAGTTTATTTAACTTAATTGTTTATTTAATTCCCAGTTTTGTATAAAATGTTTAATTTTAAGTTTTGTTGACGTCATTCAAGCTTCCTGATTTTGATTATAGTGATTAAGATTTGACTTAAGTCAGATATTGCAACTTAACTTCGTTTATACCGAATAACTTTAAGAATTTAAATATTTTAGAAATTATTGTAGTCTTTCATCTTTACTTAAAAAATCATGATAAGTGATATTACTTAAGTTGTACTACTTAAGTCATATTACTTAAATCATAAAATTTAAGTTTGTTCTGTCTTGAATAATTACTAGTTGTTTAATTTTGAAATTTATACAAACTTTCGGATAGATCGAAAAGTGCTTAAGTCATATTACTTAAATAATGTGACTTAAGCTACTTTATAATGAATAGACAATTGAATATAAGGATAATTCATTGTTAAAGAATTTCTACTCTACTCAACTTCTATTTTACTCATAGTCCAGTCCATACTTAAACCATGCGACATGGTTGCGTTCTGACTTTCAGTTTATCCTGAATACGTTTCAGAATTTAAATATCTCGAAAATTAACCCAGTCCTTTCCAAACAGACCTGTTCACACTGTAAACATCATTTTTACAAGTCTATTGAAAGATTTGCAAATAATTCTAAAGCGCGATGCTATTCAATAACAAACTGTCTAAGACACATTAAAAATGAATACACATTTCGAGTCCAAGGTAAAGTTTACAAAGCAGAATAAAGTACACTGGGTGATCGTCCAAGGGGGCAGACGGGATAAACGTATACTGGCCGGAGAAAGGGGTAGGGGGTAAACTTACACAAACTACTTCCACGGAATGCAAAGTAAACACGCACTCTCTGTTTATCTAAGCCCACCGCATATACTTACATTCACCCAGCCACGCACTGATACGCCACGCACATATACGTACATATAGACGAACGCACTGTATATATTCAAGGTGAATTCGCACAAGTCAGAGGCGGTTTGACAAGTACGTAGGCAACCACTCACACCAACTTACCTTCACCTTGTGAAACAATTTTCCGCGCGGAATGCGCTCAGGGAAACTATCAGCTGCGTTTTCCAGTCTGGCTTGGTCTTGGTCTTACGCATAAGACCCCCAATTTGTTGACTTTGTATTACGAAGTTCCGCTATTGGTCTTATGACTTTAACCGTATGTCTTGGGGTGTATAGGTTACATTGGTTCACAGGGAGGAAAGTTTGTGAAAGGAGTATTATATTATTATAGTATTATTATTATTATTATTATCAACGTTTTCTTGAGCTTTTTTTATTTTCTTCATAAATTGGAAGAAGAATAAAATAGGAGGAAGTAATTCAGTGGATGAATATGCTATGTTTTTACGAAATTGATTGTTAGAAGACTACTCAAAGTAATAGTTAATAGAACTGAGCCGTTACAGTTTCTGATCTTTTACTAAAAAGTGATAGCTAAGATCTCCTGATGTATTTGAGAGCAGTTTATTTGGGAAAATAAGTCGTCTGAACACATCTAAACACGTTTTTTTCATATATTTTAGCGAATTTTTTCAAAGCTTTAGAATTTTTTTTTCAATACCCTGAATGTTGCAGCAATCGATCTCCTAATGTATTTGAACTTTTTTTTTAACAAGAATAAGTTGTTTGAATACACTTCAACACTTTTTTCTCTTGTATTTTAGGGAATGTTTCCCAAATCTTCAGAAATCATCTATAAATATCCGAACTCTTATAACGTTCGCAATTTCAGTGTTCTTATATGCATTTTCTTGTTTTCTTGACCTTTTTTAATTTTCTTCATAAATTGGAAGAAGAATAAAATAGGAGGAAGTAATTCAGTGGATGAATATGCTATGTTTTTACGAAATTGATTGTTAGAAGACTACTCAAAGTAATAGTTAATAGAATTGTTTTTGACAATTGTATTTTAATTTCTAATGCTCTTTTGTTAGACAATGCCAGACTGTGTGTGTGTGTGTGTGTGTGTCCGTCGTGTATTGTTCAAGTTCAATTTCGTGGTCTTTGAATGTCATAGTACTCTTGTGCTTGATGTGGTAACAATGTCTTCCTATTCTCGTTTGTCCAATCATCTTGTTATGGGTTCGAAGTGAAGGCCGGCATTGTGTGGTCCTAAAAATATCAAACTTCTTAGACAATAGACCCTCGCTCATCCGCGTTGTGCATAGGCAAGAAGATACTTCGCGGAGTTGGAGGTAGGAGGTACTTTCAACAAAGAAATGGTTGGAAATTGTATATGGCTTTGAATATAAAAAAAAACCGGAGGAATATTTATGCTGGTATACACAAACAAAGGTTGAAGTAATATGAAACACAAAGAGGGGCAACTTGAATAAAAATACTGTTTTGATATACAAAGGACTACTAGAATTTGATATTTTGTAATAGTAGAGTTTGGAAATGCTGATATAAAGCGAACTCAATATGTTTTTTTTTCTGAAATATAACATATAACATATGGATTTTGATATTTTTAATATTCCTGTTTATCACAATGATATATATATCAATATTTCAGAAATTATTGGTATTAGAAAATATTAGTATTTATAGAAAAGTGAGAATATCGAAATATCCTTGAAATTATCGATACTTGTTCATAGTAAAATACTTATTCGATTGTATTGACAATCGCCATCTTTGGGCTGCTTTTCAAAGCACGAACTGGCAAGAACTGGCTAGAATTTTCTTACGTTTCAAGCAATGAAATAATTAATTTACAAAACAATGATTCATTGTTTTAAATGGTTAATGTTAGGGTGCTCTCTATGTTTCTTACAATTAACAAAAATGACTGTCGTTGACAGGGAAGGAAGGTTTTGTGGAACTTATGCTTCGTAAGAGCAGTTAGCGGGGTTATACTTTTCGATATCTGAAATATTGGTAGTATCGGTAGTAGCGGTTTTTTTTTTTTGAAATCCTTTAAAACACTCTGAAACAAAAGTATGTGTATATATGAATAAATATATTTGCCCAAGGGATGTCAAAAATTTATTGGTATCGATATATCGACTGTTAAATGTTACATATCAGCGGTTTTTCTGTTATATACTAGTGAATATTTTCGAAAACTTCAGAAATCGCGTTTGTATAACTGAGCCGTTACAGTTTCTGATCTTTTACTAAAAAGTGATAGCTAAGATCTCCTGGTGTATTTAAGAGCACTTTATTTGGGAAAATAAGTCATCTGAACACATCTAAACACGTTTTTCTCATGTATTTTAGCGAATATTTTTCAAAGCTTTAGAATTTTTTTTCAATACCCTAAATGTTGCAGCAATCGATCTCCCTATGTATTTGAACTTTTTTTTTAACAAGAATAAGTCGTTTGAATACACTTAAACACTTCTTTCCTCTTGTATTTTAGGGAATATTTCCCAAATCTTCAGAAATCATCTATAAATATCTCAACTCTTATAACTTTCGCAATTTCAGTGTTCTTAAATGCATTTTTAGTGTGAAAATAAGTGGTTTGGACACATTTAAACGTGTTTTCTCTCATATTTTAGCGAATATTCCCCAAATCTCTAGAAATCGCATGTTAATACCCGAATTAGCTTCCGATCACCTGATCGGTTTAAATCACAAAAAAAAATCGTTCACATACTTTTAACCACGTTATTTTTTCTCTAACATTGAAGCGAATTATTCTGAAAACTTCAGAAATTACGTGACTAAAGCCGATATTTTATATATTTTCTTGTTTTTTGGCTGAATATATCGAAATCGAAAATTTCGATCATTTCTTGATATGTTACCAAACTAAAATCCACCTTAAACGGAGCTGGGTCCACCAGAAAGCATGTATTCCACAGTTTCATGGGGACCCATGTCAGAAAAGCCTATCTACATCTATATATTTTGTATATTTATATATTTTGTTGTGTATATTTTAAATATATGCAATATTAACTTTGCATATTTTAATAAATATGGATGTATTGATATTTGGAATCTCGCTGAGAACCTTTATTATATTCCAGTATCAAAAATATTATAAAAAAATATAATGTAAAAAAAAAAATAGATTTACCAAAGATTTTACAGAGAATTAGAAATGTATTTGAGAAACATGCAAGAAAATTAGGAAATGGTAAAAAATGTAAAGCTATAGTTGAGTATAAACCATATAATCCTAAATATATGTATATCTCTTTCTATAATCTCGGTTCCTGTAAATAAACCAACTCTAAAACGCCAAAGGAAGGAATAAAAATGAAATATACAACGACCTAAACCCACAAAAGTGTACTTTTAACCATGATGGGCTATCATTTCGAAAATTTCCTCCCAACTATAAACAAGTGTATCATATTAAATGCAGTGAGTAAACACTTTTACCATGGCGGCTCAACGATGGCGGTGGCAGCAGCAATGTGTAAATACGGCAATCGTGGCGCATGTAACCGCAAATGTGTAGTGTTTACGAAAATGACAGCACAGTGGCAATGGCACGCTGTGTAAACACGTGAAAAATTCAATATTCCAAGACACGTACGACGTCGAACATGCATTTCCACACGCTGCCAGCGCGTATATTCAATTGTTGCAACAAAATGCATATCGCACGCACGCATGATGATGATCATGATGCTCTCTGCCTCAGCCTGCACGTGCATACGCGCTCGTGTACACGCTGACTGCATGTGCAGTGCATATTCGGGTAGGCAACCGGGCGTACGCGGCTCGCATATTAAGCGTACGCGAGTGCATGGCATGAAGTTAAACCGGCGTGTTATGAAATATAAAATTTACGAGCGGAATTGTAAAATGCGCTTATGGAAAACCAAAAGAATCCATACACGCACATACACACATATTCTTATACACACACACACACACACACACACACACACACACACACACACACACATGCATACAAGGGCATGAAGAAAAGCGTGAGCAAACATAAATCTGTACGTGAATTACCAATTAATGGGCGGCGCGACGCGGGCGCGAGTTAAAGGTTGTAGTTTTAGCTTAAGACTTAAGTTTGGCACATGCTGCTGGTGCTCCTGCTACTGGGGTTGGTGCGAAGTGCTAATACAAAATCGATATCCAATCACGTCGCAACGAGGCGACTGTTGCAAGAGTGTACATGTATGTATTTGCCGCCGCGCTGGTTGGCAGCAAGTGAATAGAGTAAGTTGTGTGTTGGTGTAATCACTTCAAAAACGATGGAAGAAACAGTCGAATCGAGCAGCGATTGCTTTTGACCACACTATTTCACAGTCGTTTTTGTCTTGGTGTGATGTAATTTATTCATGCGACGTTTGGTCGCTTTAGGAATAATGCATTTTTCTTCGATACTTTGGCAATATTTGTGGATAATTTTGAATTATTTCCTTAGCTTTTCGTATAGAGCAGTGGTGCCCAAAATGGGATCTGAATTGGTGATGCCGAACCTGTTTGAAGTTTATACAATTTTCTCTATATATTTTGTGTACTTGAATAAGACTGACAATGAGTCAATTCAAAACTTGAATTAGTAACTAATACGCTAGTCACAGGTTCGTCATCATTGGCTTACGGGTTTCCGTAGAATGCTTCTCGTGGTTCTATCGAGAATCTCTAGGGATCAGCAGATGGCGGGATCTACTGAGTTTCCTATGACCCCCTCCCCGCGTATCTTAGGAACAAGCTTGATCCACTTCTTTCATATAGGCATTGGTCTGTTCATCATTATCACGAAAGTGGTGTCCACGTGCTATAGATTTGTGGCGGTCACTAACCGAGGTTCTCGCACGAAGAATGAACAAATATCAACATCTGCCGAAATCCCAATCATCCAGACATAAACATCCCGAATGCTGAAGCGTCGTAATCGCCACGGCGAGATCGTGACTCTCGCGTCTCCGCGGTGACAAACAATGGAATGGTCACATCATCACCTCCAGCTGTTATACCTTCCTGGGTGTATAAATAGACGACCAATATCTTAGCCAGTCCATCTTCAGCAGCCAATTCATCACCGGCAGTCTTCACCAGCGAGTCCGTCACCGGCAGTCTTCACCTACCTGATGTTAGATCGGGAAATAAACATCTCTCACCAAAGACTCGCACCGCACTTCCTGTAAAACATCGAGAAAATTATTTTTCCTACGCAAATGTCTAAGTTTACTTAAAATTGAAATGTTTAAAACAAATATAATCCAGTCCAATAAAAGAAGAACAAAATAAGTAAATGAATAATGTTTAAAGATTTCAAGAATATATATTATTATTATAAAGGAATTGTAGTCAAATATTTTTAAATTTAAAGAATATGTATTACTAGCATTATTTGCTTGTTAAAGAATGTTATACAATTCCATTTACGTTAAGCGTTATCAGAATTTAAGTGTTTGTGATTGTGGGTAATATGCAATTTGTGTAATGCACCACTCATACTAGACTCTGAGAACCCGGAGAATCGGCCCTAGAATAGTCAGCAAACGCGACGTAAACGTAGAGACACTAAAAACATAAGCAAAGCGACGCAACATAGAAACGCTTGGTTTATTTATTTGTTTGTGCATTTCTGCACGCGTACCGCCCACCAGCAGAGCACTGGTTTGCTTATCGTGTAGGCCACCAGTTAGACGTCCTTTTAATGCTTTCGCGAGCGTGTGTGAGTATGTTGGGTTGCATGCACCACGGGCAATTGAACCGGCCGCGAATTTCACGCCCGAGCGCGCACGCCTGAACTCGCAATTTCCTTGTTTCAAACCCGGGAAATTCCAACACACATACTCATACACACAGGGAAAACGTTAGAGAGAAAGAAGGAAAATAGATAGAAAGATAGATAGGAAGATGATAGAAAGAAAGAGAGAGGGAAAAAGGAAGCGCTTTTTCAAAAAAGCCGGACGCGTAAAAAGAGAGGGTTAAACACCTTAAATTGTGTATACAACCCGGCCAAACATATTTGCTTTGATGTCCCAGGCGCCGCAGTCGGCGCCAGACGACGAACCCGAAAATACGTGTCGTTGGCGCGCGCGCGGGGATTACCCGCATTTTAATTACCTTTTCAGCGTTTATCAAAGCGTCTAACGGGTGGTTTGGGTGTAAGGGTTAAGGGAATGAAAACGGAGTGAGCGAGCGCGAGGAAAAGAAATCAGCGCCCAGCGACGCCACGTCGCGCATGGCACGCCAACTCTTGGGAAATTCGTAAGTTTCGTAAATTGTGCAAAGCCGCATCATGCGCGTGGCGCCGGGCGACGGCTGTCCGGCGCGGCGTGTCGTCCCGAGGGATATAAACATTTTAAATGCGCATTAAAATGTTGCAATACGAGCGCGCCGAGCGTTTTGGGACTAGATAAAAGGGAATTTGACAAGCATGGCAGGGCTTTGGCCGGGCGTGGAGAGGGAGAGCTTCGCGCGTAGGCTCTGCTCCAGTTACATGCGGATTACATTCCCAAACGGACGCGCACTTTTGCGCATTTTTGGTTGGGTGAACCCGAGAAAAATAACGCCGCGTGGATATACATACATATATGGATGGCGGCATGCATGTGAGAGTATTTGTGTTTTTAGGTTTACGTTTGGTAGGTGTGGATGGATGTTAAAGGACATGATAGCGAGATAATTCCCTTTTTTTTCAAGTTTCGAATAAGGGTATTAGTAGTGTTGAGAAAGCGTCCTTTTTTTACAATCGCGAATAGCTTATTGTTAGTAAACCTTGGGAGAAATCAAAACGGACCGATATATACTTTGTGAGTTTTTAAGCGACGCTTTCCCAAAAAATGTGTGCGTTTCACGAAATTAGTGATAACTTAAACTAATCTAAAAAGGGGAGCCTCTCAATTGTCCGTCGCAGATTTGGATTAAATTGTTTATACGTCCGTAAAACTAGGACATTAAACTAACGTGCTGTCGACAACTGTGCCACGATATCGATTTCAAGAAGTTTGCTCTTAAAACAGTACATACCTTAATTAATTTGAAAAAACTTTGACAAAACTTTGAAAGTTTGTTTCTTGGGCAAACAGCTCAAAACGCCGAAAAGTCACATAAATTATTTCAATATATGTACTTCACGTATAAATATGTTCATTGAAATCTGAGGCGGACAATGAATATACTCCCTTTGTAAATGGATTTATTTAATATTGAAGTTTTTTAAACTTGAGAAATGATTAGTTTAATCGTTAAATTTTATGTTTATTATTACTATAATGTAAGGAAACTATATTTTATAAGAAAAAGAAAAAGTTATTACTAGCCTTAGTTGGCTTGTTTAATGTATTTAAAAGTAGATAGGATGTGCTTACATTGAGTGTTGCAAGTTTGAAAATAAAATATTTGGAATGAAAGAATATTCCCCAAATTTATAAATTTCGAACGCTACGAACAAGTCTACGGTATAACATACGTTAGAGAGAAGTCAGATAGACTGGCAGCGTAACGCGTTACGCTACGAAGTGGTTTACCCACCCATACGAAATTATCACTACCAAAATTGCTATTCGAATTGTTCGCGCCACCGGCGCTGTTGCGGAATTTATAACCCCAAATATATTTTATGTTGGCAGCGCTGCTTAAGCTGCGCATGTTGCCGAGTATTGTCGGCGTGTCGGACTTACTCTGCGGGTTAAGTCACTAAAGCCTCTAATCAAGGCCCCGAGAACTTACAACTCGCGGGGTATTAATTTCGTGAAGACGCGCGAGTGCAAACACGAATAATGATCAAAGGACTTGTTGCAAATATATTTAGAAAATATATAACTTGACTTTCTAAATTTATTAATAAAATACAGTTTTACGTGTGTATGTTTTCGGATGAATCTATGAAATTACGTCGTAAATAGTTTATGACTAGGTTAAAAATTGTATAGGATATCAAATCGAACATAAACAATTTTTATTCTCGTGCATCGCGACACGTCGCGGAAAGGCATTACTCGACGCGACGCGCTACTACACTACACGATGACTTTTTGGATAAATTGCTGTTTACTCAGATAAGTAAACATGTGAGCGTAATTATGCTGATACGTTTCTGACCAATGCTTGTACCATAAGTACAATTATAAGTATTTATATAAATTATATTATCTCATTGCTTCTTATCGTCATTTAGATTTAGGAAATAAAGTGAGTTTTATGGATTCCACACCGTCCACCTCATGATCAATCCCTACTCTCCGCTGCCTTACAACCCGCGTACGAGGTCAACTCATCGAGTAGGCACTTCACCATTTATTTTAGCGAACTTCTCCAGCTGCCAAAATTTGTATACAATTACTATGCCGAATATGACGCAATGTAAATAATTCTTACCAAGTCGTTGAGAAAATGTAATATTTTCTAACTTATTTTCTGAAGTAATTAATAAGAAACGTTAAAGATTGTTTATGCATATTTCCGGCATGTTTAACACATTGGTAATTTAAAAATACCCTCATAGTTCATTAGTAAAACTTTGAGCACATTCAAAAGGGTTGAAAAATTGTACGCGACACGTTACTATACTACACGACACTACATGAACAGTCGCACTGTTATTCAGTTGTCAAAAATCGTTTTCAGATAGCAAAATCTTTATTTTTTAACTGCAAAATATTAGAATAAAAACAAGACATGCCTTCGTGTCTTATAAATGTCATCCTACACTACTCGTAAGATACCTATTCTGAGAAGTTTAAGATGATTTGATTTCCTTATGTGACAGTTACATTAGTGAATTGCACTTTTCCGGTGTAATAGACGTCTTATAAATTTTTACTTTCTGTGACAAGCAAACCGCAACAAGGTCGTGATTTCGTGTTTCCGGTCTAATTGCGAAGCCCACGTTTTGAGCGTGTGCGCGTAAAAGTGAAGCGAAAAAACGAAACGAGCGCGCACTGCAAAACCTAAACCCAATTCAATTCTAGATCAAATTCCATCAGCTCTTTCGCGTGCTACGGTGCGCACCGAACTCGATCACGATCGCGATTATCGTGCGTACGTGTATTCGCCGGTTTCGATTTCTTTCATCGCGATCGAGTCTCGCCGGCGAGATGGTTCCGCTCCTTTGACTCGCCCAATTTTTTACTCCTTTCTAGCAGAAGGAGTGTTTGTTTAGCGCCGTTTGACCGCAACGCGCGTGCGACGCGATTCTTTTATCGGCGGCAATCGACCACATCCGATTTTCGGGGCGCGCCTAAGGCGCGGCGCTTGATTGCAGCCAAACGCTTCTTGCTTTTTTTATTAGTGTGATTATGTTGGCTGTTTGTTTTCATGCTTCATGGGCTTCATAGGCTTTTTTTTTAATGTTGAATTGTTTGATTTCTCTGTTTAGGTGCAACCTGGACGACGCAAACGACGGCGGAAGACATTAAGGACACTCGTGAGGGTGAGGATGTGACGCTTGAGTGCCGCTTCCCGCCGCAGACGTCGCGCGAATCGCCTACTTACTATTGGGCGCGAAATAATAAACAGAATCATGATAATGTTGCGATTGGTAACATTCCATTGGATACTAATTACAAGTAAGTTGTAGTCTATAACGATACGAGTGCGGAAATGGCGATTTTGGGTACGGTGCTGTTTGAGCAAGTGCTCCAATTACCGTTTACACACGATTGTCCTTTGATAGTTTTGTCGTATGTTGTTTTCAATGTCTTCTTAATAATAGGTGGCCATAACTACCAAAACATGCGTTAACGCATTTCATTTGTAGCTTATTGAAATCCGCTTCTAACAATTTTGAAGCCTGCGTGTGGGAATATGAGCATTTCCTCCTGGGTCAGCGTCTAGGAGGTGTTTACACACGAAAAAAAGCTTTAGATAACTATATTTTCATCATTTTTAAAATGTCATTGTACAGATTTCTGTATAATTGCCTACAGATATCTATATTTGTCGGTAATGCAAATAAATTACCACTTTTCTCCTATTATTTACACATATAACGCCATCTATTATACTAGCCCATGTCCAATTTCTGATGTACGTTTATATACGTAATCGGCATTTATCTACTTTTGTACTTTTGTATAGTAAATTAACCAGGGGAGTGTTCCAATTGTCCGCCTTGAACAATTTTGTTTGCGTTTATTTAAATGATTCTATTTAAAGCGATTTTTCGTCGTTTTGAGTCGGCAAAAAGTTTATTACAGGTAACTCTAACGCGGTCTTATTAAACACTGTTTTCAATATCGTGCCCTAAAGACTTAAAACTGTCCCTCGATATACGCGGTACCGGTTTCGATATACGCGTTTTTTTTTCATTTTGCATGCACGCCGATATTGTCCGTCTTCTTATCAGTTTGCAACAACAATAATTGAAGCAAGAGATTTGATTTACTTATTATTTGTTTTTCGTGTTTTTTTTTTATTTATTTCAGTTTTTAAATAAAGTTCTTAACTTTGGAGAATTTGATCCTAACGGAAAAATAAGCCTAAATGTTTATTAAACAGAAGTTGCCGGAAAATAATGGAGGAAATAAAGAAATTTACAGCTTAAGTAAAATTTGATGCATTTTTGACGGAAATTGAATTATATCTTACTTTATCCCTTTTACTTTATCTAATATAACAAGGGGATATATCCACTATACTATACTACTACTTCCTCTATGATTTGAAAAATTATAAAACAATATTTTAGTGAAAATTACATTAAATTCACTCTCAATCAAAATCCAAGGCGAACAATTGAAACTCTCCTCTTGTAAAATATAGTCGTATTTATTTTTATATTTATTCAATATCGAAAGAGAAATAAGTATCAAATCCCAGTATCGACATCAATACTTGGAGACACTCTGTACATATAATGTGGGAAGAATCAGTTAAAATCCGGTCAAGCGCACTATAATTTTCCCCATATCTCTTCTTCTTGAAAAATTACTGAACCTCTAAAAAACGTCATTACACTAATTAAATTGTTGTGTTCAACTATTGTTCTCATTTCCTCGCAGAACACACTGTATAAAACGCGATTACCTACCTCATGTATGTATGCCTGCCATTAACTCGACCCGTGAGAAATCAACTACGATTCCCTAAGAGTCGCCGCATGAACATGTTTGGCCAAACGACGCATGTGTATTTATTATACGTTTACCCATCCAACATGTACACATACAGTATTCACACAGGCGAATACATGTAAACTGTACGTGGTAAATGCGTGCGTGCTGGTGCATGTCGCCTCCTGCCGTCCTTTCCCACCGTCTTGGCGTGCTCGGCAATTAATTCGAGTGCGCATGGAAATTACGCTAATTGCGAACAACGTGCCGAACTGCCACCACACCGTCGCCAACTTACCGCCGCCGACCTACACGAATTCTATCTACATCTAGTACGTGTCACACCGACTGCAAAGCTTACACGCCACCCCGCGCGCCCAATTTCTTCCAAACGCCTCACCGCCCACGTCCGCCCGCGCGACAGCGATAATTAGCGCTTCGGAAATGCCTTCATTTGCACTACTTGGTACAATATTTATGCTTGCTGCAATCGCAATCGGCGTCGGAGTAAATATAGTATTTACGAAGTGATTTCATTTGTTAAACACGTGGAAAATACGTACAAACGCATGATTTTCCTTATTGACTTTGATGATTTGAAATTGCGACGAATGAAGATTAACATGATGTCTAATGTCAGAGTATAAAGTTAAATATATCTGCTATGTTTCAAATGGTAATATTCGCAAATTATCGCAATGAACTCGAACGGAGCCGCCCCCTAGTAATATTCTGTATGTACTCGACCGGCGCCGTGCGTTTTATGCGCGGTATGTGTACAGCGGCACTAGCGTCGAGTTGGCACAGAGGATTCGGGACAAAACCGGTCGAAGTTTAAGTATACACGATAGCGCATCGTACTAGACATGTGAAGGTTGTCGATTCCATTCCTGACGGAGGCATTATCATTTTTGTTTCAATTAATGCGATTAACATTATTTTGAA
>WSZQ02102336.1:0-10533 GCA_019419845.2 Weissflogia rhopalogaster
CATACTAAGTACTTACTCTCATATATATTTCAAACTTCACACTAAAATTGCCAAATTCAATATAACATATATAAAATAAGTATAAATTAACAACCCTTAACGACTAGTTTTTAGGTAATATAAACTGATATCTTCAAAGATTTAATGTTTAATAACCCGAAATAACCCTCTTTCGATGGTTTCAAATCATTAATAACGGTTTGAATATAAATAGAACGTTTAGAAAGGAAATTAATCTAAAAAATGGCAAATATATGTTTAACGAACAATAACAACACACAATTCATAAATTATGTCAATTTTTACTCATAAAGCATTTACCAACGCCTGAAATTGAACCAAGCCGCGTAGTGTTGGAGTGTGGCCCCGTTTTTTGACTAAACAAATATTAAAAGCATAAAGCCAAGACACATGTTTGATCTTTCGGCAGTTGTAATCTTATTACAATCGAAGGGCCATGTTAATAATAAATAAAATGAATTATTTTTATATAAATTCATTATTTAAAGCAAAGTCAAAACAACAATGATTAAAAAAAGCATTATCCAAAGCAAAAAGCCAAAACCAATCCCAGTAAACTAAAATGCCCTTACTTTTTATACCAAAGTGGCAAATCCCTGGGACGTTGTTTCACCCTGTTTGCCCTTACGCCCGTATTGTCCGATAAATGAGCCATCCTCATTCATACCTTCTACGAAAACAAAAATAAACATAGGACAATCACAAAATAATAACATAAATTAAAAAAACAATCACAAATTACTAAATATCAACTTAATATTAAAAATATTGTGGCGTTTAGCGCTTATAATTAAGTGCTCTCCCAAAAAGAAACACAAATCAATAAAGCTCACCTGTATCTCCTTCACCATACTCCGCCATTGAATCCGTATCGCTTTCCGGGCCTGGTTTCGGCTCACTAGCTGTCGATTTCGCATCCAGCGGCTGGGAGTATTCATGGAAGCCACCCTCATCGGGGTAATCATGTCTTCCATTCGCCTGTTCACGTTCGTGTACCGCGTATTTGCCACCACGATTCCGTTTTACAATACAAACGAGGATCAACACCAGCAGCAGGAAGGCGATGGCGAGCATCATTCCGATGAACCAACCTGCTGTCGCGACGTTCTCTCTGGGTTGGATAATGGGACCTTCGCCACCGTAGGTGTCGACTTCCTGCTGGGCGCTTTCGACCTGATAGTTACCGTCAACGGCAACCACAGACATCTCGTAGGTGTTGCCCTGTTCCAAACCGGCGACGTCGGTGTAGTCTTCATGGAACTCCTCGTGTGTAGTTTGATAGTTGGCTTCGCCTTTCCTGCGGTACTTCACGTAAAAGTGGGAACCGGGGCGTTCGTAGTCGGGCAGCCATTGGACGCGCATCGTCGCCATGTTACCACCGTCGCTGGGGATGCGTTGGGCCGAGAAGGTTGGTTGGTTGGGTCGCACGGCTCCAGCACTTCGTGTTACACGCTCGATGAAGAATCTTTAAAAGAATTTATTGGATTATAATGTGTTATAATGTCTGATTTCATCGTTTCGAAGTTGGAAGTTGTAAAAAACGATTGGAAAGGGTTCAAAGAGATTCTAAGCGACTCTTTTAAACAGAATTAAAACAAAAACTTACTTTTTGCCATCACCAGCAGCAGTTGTAGCACTAATATATAACCGATACTTTACACCAGGTTGTAAACCAGACAATTTTGCCCTCAACTGATTCGGATTCATAATCTGCGGATCCCTGGCAATCTCCGGAAACACCGAAGTGCCATTCACAACGGAATAGAAGATTTTGTATCCGGTTAGAATGCCATTCGGTTGATCAGGTCGTTTCCACGTCAACAAGAAAGCAGAGGAACCCATTTGGTAAGCTTCCAAGAACGAAATTGGTCCAGGAGCTAAAACAAATAACTTTACTAACCCAACTACCTTGATTATCGTGACTTCAACAAACCTCCTTCTGGAGCATCAAAACTAAGAGTCTCACTCGGTGGGCCGTTATACTTTCCATTGTAAACGTAAACCTGAGCGTAGTTCTTCGCAAACGGTGTGAAATTCGTAACCAAAGCCTTAGTCGCCTCACCTTGGACCTGAATCTCTTTATGCCCGGGCTTCTTATCAGTCCACGTCTTGATTTTGTAGCCCTTAAAGTGACCCCTGACAGAGTCTAAGCTCACCGGGTTCCAACTCAGCAAAGCTTTGGTAGGAGATTGAATTTGTACCAAAGTGAAATTGAACGGAGCTTGGGTAGGTTGGTTTTCACCAGAGTAACCGATAACTTCCTGTGGGGCCACGTCAGCTTCACCCAACTCATTCATAGCAACGACTTTGATCCGGTACTGTTGGAAAGACGGTTGATTTTCGATTTTGAGATAATCTCGCCTCCAATCTAACATATCATGAACGTTATACTCTGCTCCAGGAATGTCTCTCTTCCAGAAGATTTTATACTGGAATTTAGGAGCGTTATGTTCGATTTCCGGCATTGGCGTCCATCGAATCACGAGGTTATCGGGCTGATCACCTTCACCCTCAACTTTGTCAGGATTCTTATGAGGTACTTCAGGTTGAGTGCTGCATACTCCAGAATGAGAGGAAGGCAAAGAAGGTCCGATTTTGTTGTGGGCCAGTACGCGGAAGGTATAATTCGCCCACGGACTCATTGGCGCACTATACGTCATATCAACGGCAGGAATATTATCGTAGGCAGTCTCCCAGACGTCTGGAGTAAACGAAGTATTGTATTGAAGAGTGTAGTGTGAGATAGGAGCACGGTTATCACCCTGTGGGAACCATCTAACAACAGCATCTTTCTTGTTACAAGCAATATTCTCCATTCGTGGAGCATTAGGTACATCCTGCACCGTCAGAGTCGCTCGAGCTGAAGCTTCATCTAAAGGCGTTCTTGCCAAACACGTATAGGTCCCCGAATCCAACTCTATGGTCTTGGTAATAGTCAGAGAGTAATCTGAGGATTGAACAAACCTTGGTTCTCCCTCAAAATCAATTGGTTCCCCATTATTCATCCAGATAATCTCCAAGGGCAGAGACGGATCACTCACTGCATTACACCGGAATGTCGCCTGTTGCCCTGCAGACACTTCGTAATCCTCCGGTCCATCCGAAATAAACGTATGGGACTTGACACTGA
Organism: Weissflogia rhopalogaster; assembly: GCA_019419845.2. Lineage (NCBI taxonomy): Eukaryota > Metazoa > Arthropoda > Insecta > Coleoptera > Staphylinidae > Weissflogia > Weissflogia rhopalogaster. The sequence continues at coordinate 3,152 of WSZQ02102336.1, forward strand.
ACATACAAGAAGCATTCGCCCTTCCGAATTTGTTCTCAGCGTAGCAGGTGTATTCACCGCTGTCGTCAAACTGGATTGTCTCGATATTCAAATCACCATTGTCCAACACTCGGAAACGTCCCCCTGTCAACTCCTTTCCATTGTGCACCCACTTGACTTCCGGTTTAGGCGCTCCAAAGACTTTGCAAGTCATATTGATTCCACGTCCATCAACCGCGTCCTGATCATGAGGAGCTTCCGTGATTTCAGGAGCCAAGGCCAGCACGTTTACGTACACATCTTTGTAGACATAACCCAAAGAATTGGTGGCGTTACAACCGTAATTTCCGGTATCCTTTTTCATTAACCTCTCGATGCGAATAGTATTGGGACCTACTTTCCTCCTCGGATTAGGTGGGGCTTCCGCAATCGGTTTACCATTGTGTATCCATTTAATCTGTGGTTTAGGAACACCGGAAGCATCGCAGTGGAACTCTACAGTCTCATCCTCAGCAGCGTTGATAATTTCCGGCTCTTCCGTAAAATAGGGAACGGCCAAAACTTGGAGGTTAATAGAATGCGTTTGAGACTCCCCAACACCATTGGAGACCTCACAGGTATAAGCTCCCTCATCGTCAAAGTCCACCAGGTTAATCACCAGTGATTTACCATAGTTATTCTGTTGAACACGTTCGGTACTTTGTATAATCCTACCATCTTTGGTCCATACAGTCTGCGGGAGAGGTGTACCTCCGTAGATACAGAACAATTCTACCTTCTTTCCCCTAAGCGCTACTTCATTCTTCCTGGTGACATACTGCTTAACAGGCTCATGTTTATTCTGAGTTGAGGAATGCCCTGTGGTGATAACCTTCAGAAGAACACGGTTACCAAGCTTGTATTCGAGTTTCGTCGAGGAGGCGGCCGCACAAGCGTACATAAACCCATCGGTCGCATCCTGTTTAGTGAGGTTCGAAAACCAGAGATTTCCTTCCGGATCTAGCGTCATTCGAGAGTTGTTAATGGCTTTGAAGGCATCTGAATTGAGGAGTTTCACCCAGTAGACTTTGGGTTTGGGCCAACCGTCTGGCGGTTGGCAGCTCAGCTTGAAGGGCTCGCCTTCCTGACCAGTGAGTGATAGCGGCGGTTGAGCCTTGAAGGAATTCAACTCAGCCTTTCGCATAAAGACCGAGTTCGATGTGGCTGTGCCGTACTCGTTCTCGGCGAAGCATTGATACTGTCCGAGATCTTCATCTTTGGGCTTGGCGATTGACAGTGTACCACGACCGGGTTGCTGGGAGATACGGTCGTCGTAGGTTTGCCAATCGAAGTGTTTGCCGTTTTTAATCCATCGGTATTTCGGTGCCGGTTCGCCGGCTGCCTCGCATTCGATGTAGAACGGCTTATCGTTTTCGTCGACGCCAACTTGGAAGAGTACTTCGTCGGTGGGAGGCTGTTTTACTATTCTAGGTGGTGAAGGAACTGAAAAAAAAGGAAATTTCATTAAGTTATACTCGAGAACATACATATAAATATTTCTACTCCTAGTTTGTCGTTGTAAATCATTTTGATTTTGGTTTGATGTCCCAAATAACGAGAAAATTCCATTTTTTCGGATTATAACTGTAGTTTTGAATTGAAATGTTTCCCGCGAAAAGTATTTAACCGACTATTTGTCGGGGCAACACTTTAGTTCGGCAATTTTCGTATAACATCGATTAGTTCTTATATAAACCACTTTTATTTAGTTATTTTTACACTTTGAACTTGTTTATATTTTGAAGTCGTCTAATTTTAAGAACATTACACCTTATAGTATAATGGAGAATTAATTAAGTAGATATGAAGTACATAATTCGACAATTTCTTGATTTTGTATAATTTTGAATTCAAATATTTCCCGCGAAGAATAATAGCCAATTATGAAGGCAACACTGCTCGTCAATATTTGTGTATCTTCGTACACTTTTCAACAACTTTTGTTTCTTGTGAATTACTTTTGTTTCCTTTAATTTTTCATTATTGAAAATGATTGTGAACAATGAAAATGTCTATAGTGAATTGTGATTGTGTGAAATTTTAACTTCCGATAAAATGCATTATTGGAAACAGTCATTATATGAATGAACTAGAAAAATACAATTATGTTAAGACCAATAAAAGGGAAAGAAACTGAAGAAGTTAACTTCGTGGAAAATACATGAATCATCACCGGAATTCCTATAGGAAGGAAATCGATACAAATAATAAGCTTCGTGACAAGCCGGAAATTCTTGCCAAAAAAACTGTCGTAAAGTTTCCGAAAATAGCCCGTACTAAAACGCACCCATCCTTTTTATTAAAAAAGTGGTGCAAAACTATAAAAGTTAACAATCCGAAATGAAAGACTATCGGGGAAGCCTAACAAAAAATGTTCAAGAATTAGAAACCTTACAAAAATTCGTGAGGGGAAACGAAATTGAAAGAATTTCATTTAAAAAATGAAAACAATCATTCACTGTCAGTTAATACATTCATGGGACTCCCAGAGTACCTCCGAAATCTTCGTAATGTATCGTACAACTTCGTAACAAATCGTCTAACTTCGTGTAAATCGACATTTGTCGATCCAACAGATGTCTTTCATACATTATTTCAATATTCTAGCTTTTGATGATTCAAACATCAACAAATCAACATAAATAATCATTATATCATTAAAACATATTCATAATACTACAAAACCTACAAAAATAAATATTAGTCATCGTTCAACAATGTTAACTAAAAATAAAAGGATAAAAAAACTAAATATTCAAAAAAACACCATTTTTAAACACTTTAAAAGTTTATGTAAGGAATTTAAATAACTAAAACCGTCTACGGTTTGTAGAACTATTGCACTCACAATCCGATTACAAACATATCGTAATGTTAAATATTCTAAAAACGAGTAAAACGCAATTTTACTTACTTTCTCGTGCGTTAATAAACGTCCCAAGGACTAAAACAACCAATATTCTCGTAAAAGCCATCGCCCAGCAACTGTAACAGACAAAAAAACGAAGTTAATCAACCATTATTGCAATTACAACCAAACCCAAAAAGCTACACATGTGCGCACATTAACGAGACACAAAAAAACGACGAAACAACACGCTATTAATCATTCATTTTACGAACTTTTCTCTGTATATTTAGTCTGCACATCAGCAGAAAGTATAATTATCACTTTGATGAGATCAGTTCGAACGTACATCACTCCAAAACTGAAATAACTACGCGAATCGTGTTTATAGTATGGTAATACATTTGTTAATCAAAAAACTGACCGAGAAATGTTAAAATAAACACATTTGCATATCTCTCGAGCTCATTCCATTCATGAGACAACGTTACGAAATTAGAACATGATCAATATTTGTTGATTGCTATTTGTAGCAGGCACATTTAATGATATTATGTCATCGGTCGTTTCGGTCGGTTCGTGCGAATAAATTCATTTTGATTCGCTCGTGCATGTCGAGTGTTAAGTAGGGCCACAATTGTTGCCCTGCTTTGATTTTTAATTGATTTAATGTATTTGTCACTCGAGACTTGAGCATTGCTCAATGTGAAAAGGTGCATTAGTCATTAATTCTACATATGAATGACTGACTTATTGGGGTTTATTATCATATTTAGTTAATTCGATTCATTGTTTTGTCATCGCAAGTTTTGAATTTAATTTTTCCCGGGTGAATCGGTTTGGTCGATAGGTTGTCGTCATGGTAACGTTTTACTTCGGATAAATTCGTGTAGCTTCGTTTAGGTTCGTAATAAACACGATTTGATTCATTCATTTCGATTAAAGTCGTGGTGTTTCGTCAAATTCTAAAATAATATTGTTTTTGATATTTCGACTTTGATTCGTAAGTAAAATTAATTATTTAAGCAAATTATGTAACCAACGAATAAGGAACTAAAAAATTGTTATAGGTTCAAATTAATTGAATTTATTGGTTGGAATTTTAATATTTTTGAATTTAAACTTTTCCCGCAAGTTTTATTTGATCAATAGGTTGTCACGACAATGATCGTCTTCGGATATATTAGTCTATCTTCGTGTATTTTCAAATAAATTTTATTACAGATTTTCCTATTTCTGATTAGTTTTTAATTGTTAAACATTAAATACTTACCCTCGACACTCTTAAATTAGTCATTGTTTGTAACTATAGCTTTGATTAAGGCTTATTATTGTACAGATTAAATTAATTCGATATTTGTAGGCTTGGTTTTGAATTTCAAATTTTCCCGGACAATTGTTTGATCGATGGTTGTCATTAAACAAACATGTAACATTTTACTTTGAATTAGTGTTGCTTCGTTTAGATTCGTAATAAACACGATTTTATTCATTCAATTCGATTAAGAGGACCCGGTCCGACCTAAAGCTCGATATTTCTCAAAAGAGACGTTTTTTACACGATAAATATCTCAATAATTGCCCGAAATTTAGGCATAAATGTGCATATCAAAACAAACTATATTTAATGAGGAATCGATCTGTACAAGGATGGGCATTCTGTAAGATGCAGATTAGAAAATATTTTAGAACAAAGTTTGAATTTTACGTTTTAGTTCTGCATTTTGCCGCTACGTGGTACCGGTCGGACCTTAAAGTCGTGCAGTTTCGTCAAATTCTAAACATATTTCTTTTACGAATACAGAAACAACTAAATAATTGTATTAAGTTCAAATTAATTCAATTTTTGCATGAAATAATTGGTTTACACTTCAATGTTTTATCATATTTTTGAAATGAAACATTTGCCGCCAGTTTTATTAGATCAATAAGTTGTTATAGCAACCCTATACTTCGGTAATCTTCGTCATTCGCCGAATACCTCCAAACATATTTGGTTAAACTACATTTTTCTTCATTCAAGCTTACAGTTATTACATTTTAATCTTAAACAAATGTGAAAACATTACCCTCCGGAAATAACAAATGTTATGTGTTTGCATTAGAATATTTTATTGAAAACTCAGTCAATAGCCGATAAACTATTTTTGTAGACGGTGTGTAAATGAAAACGTGCTGATAAGTATGTTAAAAAAGCAAAGAATGATGCGTAATATTCCACATTGTTGAATGATAAAGCATGAATGCAGCAAATTCATGCGAAGACGCTGACTATGATGAGATTAATAAGAAATATGTCAGGGAGATGAGTAGATGTGAGTAGGCGGTAGTGGTCTGCTTCATACCCCCCATACACATGCTGCTCGGAGCTACTCATTTCGGCTCATCAACAATTGCTCTATTTGCGCTTCGCGGTCATTACGAAAATAAGCGGTGCGAACGCCGAGCGTCGCGCGAGTATCATATTTTTAGTGTCGCGAGCCTCTCTACGCTGCCTCCATGTGTGTAGGACACATGGAGGCAGAGTAATCAGGACGTGTTTGTATTGTGCGACACCAGCAAACAAGGCGGTTCACTGACCATTGGAAACCATAAGCTGGGAAAAAATGCATAATAAACGGCCTAGAAAAAATGTCATGCGATACTAATCCGAGATAGACAAGATTATGCTCACAAACTCACATATACACATATATGGTGTTTTCTATTCGAATTTCCCGCGGATTTTTTTCGGACAACTTCGTAAAGTTTTTTGTTTTTTGTTGTTTAGTAGCCAGAATTCAACATTCGCGGGATTCTAAAAATAGATAATTCAAATTTACTCGATTTTTTTTTTTTTCAAACTTATGTCGATATTATCATAAATTAATTAATTTCATTTGGAATTGTGTCGTTTATCATGTTTCCACTGATAAAATTTATGATTTAATCGATGAAAACGTAGAATTTCCATACAGAAAAACTACTTCTACGTTTTTTTTTTAGGTTAACTTATTACTTTCTATAAAATTAGAGATTAATTTGGTGATTTTCAATTCAAAATTCCCGCCGGGATTAATGATGAATTGATTCGAGCAACTTCGTGCAGTTTCGTTTTATACTCAACAATAATAGCTTTTGTTTTTTTATAGATACATGCTGGAAAGAAGTAATTCTGCGGATGTAGAGTAACTGTAAGTAGTCTGAAATTGGGACTTATTCGATTTAACAACCGTGATTAATTTTAATTTCTCAAATGGGATCATAAACAGGCAGTTTCTTACTGTTTAAAATTTAAATTTCGCGCAATAAATAATAACATAATAAACAATATGACATTCGGCACAATTCTACATGAAATTGTGCAGTTTGGGAAGTTTCCATTCGGAAATTTTATTATTTAATCAATGAAAACAACATTTGCATAAAGTAGTTAAACTATTGTGTTACGTTTTTTAGGTTAATTCGTTTCTCTGATATAAAAATAGGTCAAACTTCGTAATTTCAAATTTCCGCAGGGTTGGATTTTATTAATTCACTCAACTTCGTGTAATTTCGTTTTTATACCCGTAAAATGAGAATAGCTTTTGTTTCCTTTAGAGGCTATGCTGCAAAGAAAATAATTTGCGGATGTAGAAAGAATAACTGTAAGCAGTTCCAAATTTCTCTTTATTCTTACAAATGCAATTGCATGGGAATTTTTAAAGTTTTCCCCTGAAGAGAGCTTTAACAAACATGTGTTTTTCTTTTCGCTGTTTAAAGATTTTGTTAATTTAAATTTCGCGCCATTTGTTGTCATAATTATAGGTCTGGAAAGAGATTCTAAATATAGATAACTTGAATTTACACTTTTTCGAACGTACGTCGATATTATCATAGATTAAATTATTTCATAGGGAGTTCTTCCGTTTGACATGCTTCCATAAATATTTTTTGATTATTTAATTAAGGAAAGTCCAGCCAAGTGGCGCAGTGGAATGGTTGATGACTACTGCCCACGAGGTGCCGGGTTCGATTCTCGGTGGGGATGCATAGTAAAGTGAATTCTACTTCTACTTATCAGTAGTAGACTAATACTAATTACTAATATGACTAATTACATTGAACAAGAATTGAATAGAGCTAATGACTATAGCAGTCGATTCTCAGTAAATCAAAAAAAAAATCAAGGAAAGCAACGTTTGAAAATTAAGAAATATCAAAACTGTCAATTTTTCAAATTTGACGGTTATATCAGCTCTAACCGTTTAAACAAAACAGTAGCATCATAGATAATACCAGAGAAAATATAAGATAGAGAAGCACATATTATAGCACTAAGCACTAGTGACCTTGAAATGAAATTGTTTAATTCAACCCGACCGGCGACGAGTTTTGAAATGTTAATAAACAGTTTCTTTTCATTTATTGCTCTGAACGACATAACCTCTTTCCTTTGATATATTCTTAATATTTGTCAATATACTATGAAATAAACAGATTCAAATCAGCCTTGAGTCGAGTCACTTGCATCTCAACGAAGAGCCTAAAAACCTCA
>WSZQ02102347.1:0-10531 GCA_019419845.2 Weissflogia rhopalogaster
AAAAAAGGATAAAGTTATTTATTTTTATACAATTTTAAATTGGAAGTAGATTTTTGGCCTACAAATTCGACATAAAATACGAAAAAAAATATGTATGTTTTCATAAAATTAATATTGTCATATTCTACAGGATTTAATCATTTTTACAATGGGTCACTAAGCGTAATCATTTTCTCCATCATACACGAAAAATTGAAACAATATGCTAAAAGGAAAGCACGTTTACAGTAAACCTTACAATAGTGTATATTTTTATGCGCTTATTGAGCCGTAACGTAAATAACGCAACTATCGATTTGAAATTTTGTGAAAAATCGTGAATAGTTAATATATCGATCAACAGGATTTCCAAATAATCGATTTTTGACTTAGAAAATTTGGTTTCGTCCTTAAATCATATATAATACTGCATTGATTTATTGCAGGGATAACCGAAATGCTTATCTATCCACTATCTTGGTTGACACAAAATTGCATTTTTCTTGTTATTTTCCTATTTTGAAGCCGGTGTAATCCTTTCTCGGTCTTAACCTAGTGATTTACGGTGACCTTTTCGACGGCATATCTATCTATTAGAGCGCATTTACGCTTCGTGCACACATAGTATTACTTGTTGATACACACTCATATATTGCCAGACCAAGCCTGGATTTTCCGCTTTTCCGGCTACTTCTTGGTCAGCAGGTATTGCTGCAGGTAAGATAAAACGTGCGGCATAAACAATGTTTAAGCGCGCAAACAAGGAGTAAACGCCTGCAGAAAAAAGGATGCTGCAGAAATTTGGCCAATTTTTACAGCACCGGAAAGCTTTTAAGGATCTTCGGATTTATTTTGCCAGACACCAATTTTTCTCATATTAGCTTACGTCCACTATTTGTTGGACAATATTCGAAAATGTTTATAAATAGAATAGTTTTGATAATATTAATAGATTTGTTTTCTGCCTTCTCTTCTTTTAGATACGTTAATATTATCAAACAGATGACCAACAAAACATGTTACTATGATGCCAGTTTGACATCTTAATTAAACATTAAATTATAATTTATTCAATATCACATGTTTTCCTTCTCATTATGAACTTAGAATGATCTAAGCGTCTTCAATGAAATATACATAATATACTATACTATATATACTATACTATACTATATATAATATACTATACCATATACTGGAAGTGCTACTAAGACGCCACTATATACCACGAAAAAAGGGTTTTATTTTTGTGAAGGCACATTATTGTGAACGTAAACACAAAACAGACTCTTGGGAGTTGGGAAGTTGAAAGTTGGTGCGCACCGCGACGAAAAGACATTTTAAAAATGCACAGAGAGTAGACGTCGACAACGCAACGGGCGTCGCGACGTTGCGCGCATCGAGAAGAACGAAAACGTGGGCGCGTCTCGAAGGCACACAATGTTCAGTGTACCGGGATAAATAAAGTATCATCGCCGAGCAGCAGCAATAGCTGCACCAGCACTTGTTTAGCATAATATCCAAGGGAGAAATTTCCAGGCGGAAATACCGACGATTCCTAATCTTTTTCGATTCCAAGATGCATAAATCGCTTTGGATAAAAGTATTTTCCGAGCAATATTCTATGGTGTGGCATATTTACAATCCAGAGGAATTTTATTAACTCAGATATTAGAAAAATAGTTTTTTCTTAGGAATATAAATCTACTTATTATAATATTTAAAGATACTTTATTAATATAACGTAGATGTGTGTATTATGACAGAGTTTCCCAATGTTCTGACTTCAGATCGCGAATAGACTCAGCTTAAGCGAGGCGAAAATTTGAAAAAATGCTTATCAGGAAAGAAACACCAATGTTAATGATTATTATTTTCACACATATTAGACGTCTCGAAACTCGCATGTAATGCACATTATTCACCCGTGTGACTTGCACATTGCAGTATCGTTTCTGATAAAAAATTTAGCACGCTTTAGAAAATATATTTATTTGCGTACCATGTGCATTTCGCCCGGAAGCATCATCAGGTGCACTGAATTAAAAAGTCTTTCTTTGCAAAATATTCATGAAGATTAAGCAATAATTATTTTCACACATAGTCATAGATAGAGTATAGTAGTATACAACCCGCATGGAATGCCCTTTTCGCACTCGTATCAATTCCCTTTGGTTCGTGCTGCAATTTCTTTTAATCTTGAGGAAACGTGCAACATCTCATGCCGCTGTACAATATACTAATTTCTACGAAGTTCTTCATGTAATGTTTTTGAAGAGAATATCGTTTTATTCACCAAAAATGGAATATTAATAACTGTCTTGCAGTGAGCGAAACGAACACAATTTCCGGAAACGCAGGAATATATAACGTTATAACTAGATATAACTTGAATAGATATTGTCTTCTACTTTTCGGTGACGGAATTTTACATACAACTTATGATTACAAAATTAAATTAAAAGACATATCAATGTAGACTGTTCCTTTTATTTTCTCCCGTTTTCATCTTGTTAGTTTGTTTGAGTTGCTATCTGCTGCAAAGTTCTTTCCATATTTGTCTATTTTTAGCCATTTTCTTCGCCTCTACAATCTCTAATCCATGTTTCCCCAGGATGTCTTTAATTATGGTGTTCCACTCGTTTCACGGACGCCCTCTGCGTCTGCTACTTTTGTTAGGTACATCTTGCCATATTCATTTGACTGGGGTTTCTTCCTGCATTCCTACTAGGTACCTCCACCATCCAAATTGTCATGGTGCCTCGAATTAATTCAATTCATGCCTGAAGCCTTATATCTTCGTTTCTAATTTTGTCTTTTCTTGTTTTGCCCACAATTCTTCAGAGGAATTTCATTTCTACAGCTTGAATTGTGCTTTTTTCTCTGACGTTTAGCACCCAGATTTCACAGTCATCAATTAGGATTGTGCGATATATTAATTTGTTTTATTTAAGATTTTAATTTTTGTTTCTTTCGCGATTTCTTTATTGTTAATGAATTTGTTATTCATTTTGTAATATATCTACATTGCATTCTCAACCCTAGTATTTATTTCTTATATTATCTTTCCGCCTACCGTTACGTTTTTCCCTGGGTATCTGAATACTGCTACTTGTTCCATTTTGTCGTTTCTCATGGTTATGTTTAAGTTTTGGTTAGTGCCTATAAGCATTGTTTTAGTTTTCTTCATATTCATTCTCATGTCGAAGTCGTTCAGGGTGTCGTTCCATATATTTAGTCCTTCTTGTAGATCCTGTTCATGTTTATCTTAAAGCTGTTAGATTTCTCGTTCTGATATATTATTGCATTCCAATTTTCTTCGTAGATATTTTGGGTTATTCTTAATATGTGAGTACTTATTCCCTTTGTTTTCAATATAGCCCACAGTTTTTTCTGGGTTACCATATCGGGCTTTTTCTAGGTCAATAAAGCCTATATACAGGTTCCTTCCTCTGTGTTTACAGTAAATTGGTGATCTTGTGTCAATCTGCCCTTCTGAAGCCGCTCCGATAGTTCTACTGTATAGTGGAACAGTATAGTGTTCCACTGTATAGTGTACAGTGTTATACCTCTATAGTTCGGACAATTTCTTTTATTTCTTTTTTTATAACAGGTACAATGAGAGCCATTTGTCAGGTGTTCAAACACATTTTTGAATCAGGGCCATTAGCGCATATCTTAGTTAAGGCAAATACAGACGATAATGATCATTAGACATAGGAAAAGTAAATTAGATATAGGAAAATGCGCTGCCCTTTAGCCCTAATTAGTGTTGGAATTTTTGTATATATACCGCAACTATACTATGAAATAAACTAATTCAAATCAGCCTTTAGTCCAGTCACTTGTATCTCAACGAAGAGCGTAAAAACCTCAGAGTTCAATTTCTCCCTCATACAGTTTGTTTCTCCACGGCCTTACAAACCGTGTTACACCATCTTCGAGGCGACATCATTCCAGCACGAACCAGTGCATCAAGAGCGGACGAGCTCTTCACCGTACCGGTATTGTTCCGGTATAGTTTTCCATATTCTTCTTCTTTCATATTGAATTCATTAATTTGTATATTCTATTTTTTGCTCTGCCCCAGCCTTTTCCACATTTATGTTTCAATTAAATCTTGTCCCGCTGCTTTCCCTGACTTTAGCTCATTATGCTATAAATAGGATTTCATCTCCTTTCAGGTCATATTCTCCTATCTCTCTTCCTAAACTGTCTTTTCTCATTCTGTGTTGGTTTCTTCCATGGTTCTTAATATTCAGTAAGTCTTCGAAATATTCCTTCCATCTACCTAAAATTATTCAATATGACTACCAAATTCACTGCACTAAAAAATATTGTACTTGCTCCGTAGACCTGGCCATCGACCTATCTGGTCCTTCGGCCTGGATACATGTTTATTTATTTATTTTTTATATTTTACATGATAATGCGATGTTGTTATTGTTGATTTTTGGTGTTGTGCTGATTCCTTGTCGAGTATTGAGATTGCCTCGTGGTTTTTGTTTGTTGTAGTTATAGTGAGATGCGCATACTGCAATTGATGTGATTTTTGGTGTGTGTGATTTTGTAATTGTTGTGATTTTGTAGTGAGATTTTAATGCTGTGGATTTTGTGTGATTAATTTTTGTGTGAATCAATTAATTAAATAATTCACACACCTCACCTCGGTGACTCGAACCTCGTCCGACTGCTTGGTAAGCCGAAGCACTACCAACTGTGCTGCCCAGGTGGGCTTCACTGCACTATTTTCCTGATATGTCACAATAAAATGATTTAATAAATTACTATTCTATACATATAAATATGAAGTTATACAGTGCTAACTCAATTGCCTATCCTTTTTAAACGAAATATGTACATGTCATATGCGTTGAAATAGTTCTGTTTAAATTAAATTGATTGTCTCTCGCAGGTCATATTCCTTGCGGCGGACGTAAAAGTTGGAAACACTAGAAGGTAAACTATAAAATATATAAGTTTTATTGCAAATCCTATTTAGTACTCAAAAACAAGCTTTCCCACATTCCGTCTTGTTATGAATGTTGTACTAGAACCTTGCGAAATATTTATGTTAACAATAAAATTAAAATATAGTCCAACAGAATGTAGCAGTCCTTTTAGCTAGACCAGAGTACATGTTTTTATATATCTTCAATTGTGTACGCGTATGCTTCAGCTTTAGAAATTTATTACACATAGTAAATTTGCTCGTAACTACAACTTCTTCAGATAGTCCCTAGCGTATCACCTTGTTTATTGTACTTTTACGAATAGTGCATGCAAACTACACCATTAAAATTGCCATAAGACGGATTGTAAAATAATAAATAATGACCTTACTGTATATGTCGCCATGGCATCTTTAGAATGTATACTTTGTATATAATTTGAGTTTTTTTAATACATCGAAGTCTGCCATATACGAAACCTATATATGGAATCCTGGCAGGTTTAAGTGACTTAAATCATGTTAATTGAATGCAAATATGTAAAGGAAATAAATTGGTAGTATTGTTCTCATTTGTGATTACCGTTTTATAGATTAAATCTTATAAAAATAGTATAAAGCAATAGTGGGGCGCACTGGCGGCGATTTCGGTTCAAGAAACGAAACGAAGATCAATGAATAACAACCAATAGTGGAATGCAACCGCGTCGATGCTGGTATCTGAACCCGATACTTTCAAGATCAGGTGACGCTGGAACCGAAATTTTGACGAAAATTCGATTTAAACCCTTGAAAGTAAAAGCCCGCTTTGACCCGAAACTAACTAGACGAAAAACCGAGTAACTAGGAATAATCGGGTACCATTGACATGCCTATATGAAATTACCATGAACCCATAACATAACTTGCTTGCCTTCGATCAGCCGTAGGTTTTGTGGTTGTGTGGATCATAACTTAATCGACATTGTTAATGTAGTGTTTGCACACAACTCGAGTTTAAAAAATATTTTATGGATACAAACTAAACACGTTTCAAAATATTCAAAAAACATCGATAATGAAATAAAATGAGATTTAAACTAACGCCTATTGTTTTCAATTATATAGTGGTGATTAAAAAGAAATAAGTGCCTGCCTGGTTTAATAATAATATTTTGATGAAAAATTATTGCACATATAAAAAGCGTGCATTTGTTGAAAAATCTGTTATTATTATTCCTTCGATGTTGCCATTGCTTGAATGGCCCTATGACGAATATAGATGTTATGAATGTAAACACCAAGTGATTCGTTCGTCGGAACGTTTATTCAGCATACAGCAATACAGAGTCTCTGCACAGACACACAATGGCCTCTTGAACGCGCATGGGCGCTTTGTTTGCATTCTCTGCAATTCTTCAGTCCAAGCTATATCTCGCTTCGTGGCGTTCTCTTTTTCTTTCCTTATAGCTGCCTCCCGCAGAATGAATAATATTATATTAGGATTAGGATATTAGGGCAATTGCGTTCGTCCAGAGCTCGCCTGCTCGACAATAATCCCGCCGATTTTACGACGAGAAACGAAATGTGCATATTTGCGTGTGCCAAAACATTATTTATTTGAGGTGTTCTTCTTAAGTATATGGATTACGCGGAAAATTATACTTTGGACTCGATCTACACTCTTTTTAATTTGTGAAAGTGAAGACTTTGCAAAAAGTTTGACGAGTCGTTATTAGACAATTGATGAGAGTGGAATGATATTTCAAAAATGAAACTATAGTTATAGTAGATAAGGATTAACAAAAAGATTTGATTATATTTCATTAGCGTTTATTTCAATTTATGTTAGAGTACTTGACGTCTTTCAATTATCAGATGATATTTTATTGCTTTCATATTAGCAGGTTTAAACTATTGTGAACAGGATTATTTCAGTGTTGAATTTTAATAGCGGCCTCCGCCTTGCATAGAGCTAAACAAACTAAAGGAACACTTTGTTAACCATACAGAGGCGCCTAGCTATAGGAGTAGCAAGAGCTTACCGGACGATTCCCTCTGACGCCGCACTTGTTATTACCGGAATGATGCCTGTTTACGCAGATGCGCAAACAAGGAAGCGTTGATACGCTGCTTAATAGTGTATTGTGTATAAGTATATTTTAACAAACATTAGTGAACAATGGGCAGTACCTAATCTTGTAATCTATTCTAGTTGCGAATGTTTATGAATAGGTCATGATGTCGCGGCAAATAGCCAAGAGGTCCGGAGTTCCAAATAAAGTCGTTATCGGCCGGACTCTTCGTATCGCGACGTCATGCGCCATTAGGAGATAAGTCATTAGTATGTATTTTTAGGTTTAGAGTTAGAAAATAAAGTTAGTAGTTATATGGATTTCATCATGGTCACATCGTACTCTCCTCCATCCCTGCACTCCGCTGTCTTGCTACCCGCGTCACGGGCTCGACTTAGATATTGTCGTTGCTCAGGGCAAGTACTTGTGCTCGCGGACCTGTACATCATCTGCAGCGTACGCACACCGAGCATACAATGCACATAAAGATGCATGCATAAGACGGCTAACGTCGGACACGGTAATCTAATACATACTAGAAGACAAGAGGCACTGGGATACTGTCAGCAGGTGCATTAAACAGGTACTAATAGCGAAAACTGAAACGGAAAATGTATTCACACCAACAACCGGCCACGCTATATAGCCTATCTAATCTAGGCCGCTCTGGTATACCCATAAGAGCAGTCCCTGAAGAAGAGGAGAATTTGTAACATGACAGCAATAAACTGACGTGAGCCAGTTCCCTATTTGACGCCAGCAATGTCCATAAAAATAGCTGAAATAGATGTTTCTGAGATAGCCATATAATGTTCAATTCTTTGTAAGTATTAATAGAGAATAATAGAAAGAGAATCTTTGGACTACATATAGTCTCATGAAGATTTAACTTGTATTATATAGGAAATTTCAAAGTTTGGAGTTTACATAAATATTTCTGTTTGGGACTGGTTCATATGCAGAGATAACCTGTAGGAAAGGAATTCCCCATTCAGGATTTACTTTATTAATCTTTATTCACTTCTAGTTGAATAAATATTAATTGTAAGTAGAACAATAGAGCATAAGAGCATGAGTATAACGCATTGAAGAATAATTCCCAGTAAATTGCGCCAATATCCTGTAATATTTGCACATGATCCTCGTAAATTTGGAACACCCAGTACAATACAATTCGATCCGCAATAAAACTACACAAAACTACAGAACTGTTCATTGTCAGCCCGTTTCGTCGGGTGTTTGCTTTCGGGGCACCAGCACAAGCGTGATACGTTCGCTGACGTCTGAACGCAGGTTACCGAGATCGAATCCTGACGGATGTAGATTAAAATGAATTCCTCTTCCAATCAATAGTAAATAGGTTCTAATATGTTTATATTCAAAATTAATTGAATACGCCTAATGGCTACAATAGTAAATATTTAATAAATCAAAGAAAACATAAAAAAGAAATGGTTACCGCAATTTAATAAGAATAAGAAGCTTCAACCCACATAAATCTCATTATTGTTCAGGACTTCCTTTTGCTGCTTATCTCCACCTCAACAATTTTTCAACATTTCTTATCATTCATATTTCTTCTTTCCCCGTTTTTTACATAAAAAAATTCCATTTTGAAATGCATACAAAAATACAAGAAAATATTATATATGATGATGATGTTGATAAAAATAACATTTTAATATCGCGCGTTTTTTATGCTTCACTCTTTTTTATTCCGCAGCGATATCAAAACCGGCAGGAATCGCGAAAAATGAATTCTAATATTACATAAATGCTCCCACATCGCACATCTCGCATGCTTTTCGCTTTGATTCACCGTCGAGAACTCCTTTCTCGCTATTTCGCTTCACTTTTGCGAATTTCTCTCGTCTTTTATGTGTTATTTTGCTCTTTTATGAATTGCTATATTTATATGTGATTGGCATATTTAACATTTTAGAAACTTGTGCATAAGACGAGTGCGTCATAAAAATATTTCTCATTGAATATAGAGTAAATCTCTATATTCGAATTATTATGGTTTTCCAGAACTTTATAAATGGACACGTTAATTGAATGTGTGATTGAATGGTATATTACGCTTTTGGCTTCACCATAAAGTAGCAACTTGTGTTTTAAAAGCTTTTGTTTGTTCAACAAGTTTAAAAAAATAATAATTCCAAGGAGAAGGGACCTTTGAGTTCTCATTGGTCTTAAGGAAATTCGACAGATGCATTGTATAAGACTAGAAACTAGTTAGACTAGAAGACTAGAAACTAAATGGAAACCAAAGCGAGACGATGCAAATCATCACTACTTAAAACTCATTTAATAATGGATTGGTATAAAAAACTTCGTTATAAATATTTACCTCCAATTAATTTCAGCTCTCTAAGTAAATTAGAGTTTATCACTACACATAATCCCGTTTATGAATATGTGTAAGGTGATAAAAAATGAAATCACCAATGAAAAAAGAAAGAAAAAGCGAAAACAAGAATTCAACCTACACAAAACCGATTACGCAAAGTTGGAGAACACACACCTATCATCTATATAAGTGTACCTTTATTGGCATTTTCTCACTGAAATACATACTTTCCTTCCTAAACATACGTATACAAATACAAAAATCTCTAATCTGTTTCCTTCTCCCATAACAACCTCCATATCCATTTTACCCTTTTCCCTATCTCACTTAACTCTATGAGCCCTTGGGCCGTTTCCTACTGTTCCTCCCAACACCTGCATTCGATAGTATATAACACATTTTCTATATTTCTCTGGTATCCATGTTTTCCTTTCCATTTTTTCGGATCCGCGATTTGCCCTTGGTATTAACCGTTTCTCATTATTCCCCAAATATCTTCTCTTAACATATGGAGGAACCCTGGCATACCTTTATCCACCGTCGTCTCTATGACCTTCCAACTGCTTCAAATACGTTACGCCATCGCTCAGTCCATCTGTTCGTATGCTGAATCTTTTCCATATATATCCTACTCTCCTCCCATCACAAAACACGTACCTTCTTCTCATATCGAATCACTCTCCCTATTCCTTCGCATGCCAAGCTTTTTCTTCCCTATTTCTGCATCACGATGTACTCTGAGGTTGTCCTTTCTAGGCCCATTATATCCTTTATGACTATCATGTGCTCTCTTTCTCTCTCTCCAAGACCTCTTGAGTTTCATACCCCCAGGTTTCTACTCCATACATTATCAAGGGCAGAACACACGCGTCCTATATCCGCAAAGTGATCAACAAGTTTTCACTCCACAACTTCCCTCATTTTCCCTTTATCATTACACAATCTTTTCTGGCCTTCTCCTCTACCTATCCTATGTGTTTAACCCATGATCCTGAATAATTTACCATGAAACCTAGATATTTGAATGTATCCACCCTTTTTATACTTGTACTATATATCTGCCATATTTCTTTCAAATCACGAAGGCTGAACTGGGCCCTCTCCTTCGTAGACAAAATTCACCTTGGCGAAAATAACTTCAAAATTGAGTTTATTCTGATACCCAATTCTCAATACAAATCAATAAATACGATG
>WSZQ02102380.1:0-10521 GCA_019419845.2 Weissflogia rhopalogaster
ATAACTGGCAACCTTTTCATTCCTTATTAGTATCTTACTTCTGAACATCCTGATTCTTGTCCTGCATTTTGTCATTGTCATTAGTGAAGAGGGATCAAATTCAACATTTTCAAATCTTGTTGATTCGACAAAGTCTTTTATAAACATTTACATTAATAAATTTATATTTAAAATTTGGTTATTTGAGTATTTGCTTTTATTTTTTATTAATTATATCCAATTATTTCGTAAATAATATATTTTTAAATTAACAAAACATCAATTCCCTGCAGGAATAATTAATAATAAGGCAACCTTTTCCGTTTCCTTTTTCGGTGGATTGGAACGTCAAAAATACAATGCTCATTAATATTCAAAAGCGCGAGTTTCGCAAGGAAAATGTTCCGTCTCTGTTATCAAAAGTCTTGAATATTTCATTATTAACGGAAAATATACTTGGTTTGGAAGCATCAGAAACGAATCTAAATAATTTTCTATTCCTGCCAATATTTGAAGATTAATCTTTTAATCTTTAACAACATGAAATAAATTAATTTAAGTTTGACGAATATGAGAGTATAAAAATAGATGAAATATTGTATGATTTAGGGTTGATTGAAAATAAAGCAATAAGTTCGATCAAGTTTTTAAGTGTATTGGGAAAGTGCATGTTTTTTGTTAGTACAAAAAAGAAGTACGATTGCACGTAAATGTTGCACAAGTACGTAATGATTTATTTCGTGGATGTCAGAGGAACTGGGCACTTTCTGGCTTGCAGGGTAAGTGCCGGTCCAAAGGAGGAAGGATTGCCTCCGCCGTCGTGTGGACCAATGCAGCAGGCAGCAGGGCCGTCGATGACAAGCCATGCCGTGTGCGATCCGGCACTCCGCAGCGAAAAAGCGGCGCTTGCCGGCTTGTTGGCGCTCACTCGTTCGTCCGGCACGCCGAGGATCGGTTCTGCGTCCTCCGAGCGCACGCCGCGATCTCCGAAAAGCGCGCACCGTTCGCGACGCAATCGTACGCGCACCCCTGCTGGCTCCACTGCCGCCACCACCGCCGCCGACTCTCGGAGGCGCACTTTTCGCGTCGCTGCAGCAGCGCTGCCGCCACACACAGCGTCAACACACGACCACCGTAGCGTTCGCAACTCGCTCTCGCGCGCGCCCTGCTACCGCCTCCCTCGCTTGCGCCGACACACCGGTCTACCGCCGCTGTCGCCGTCGCCGCCGAAACGTGTCGCGCCGGCCAGTCGCCGGGCATAAAATTAGCGAATTACGCCAGTGCGTCGGTGCTTCAGTGCGGCGGGTTGTTTACGCGCGACACGTGCGGAACGTACGGAACCGGAAATCGGCTGCACTATTACTTCGTTTGTCTGAAACGGATTGATAACAATATTCGTAGATTTGGTAAGTTTTCCTCCATACAAAAAAAGATTACTTTTTTTAAGTGAACAGAACATGTTTACGTTTTACATTTTTTGCGATTAATTTATTATTTCTCGTGGTAAGAGACGGGAAGGGGATCATAAATCATGTGCAAAGTTAAAAAGCGTCAAAAAGCGGCGTTCGTAATTAATTTCGATCAATTTTCTCTTGATATAATGTTCGCGAGAGGAGGACTATGTACTCATCCAGTTACTTAGCGTTCCGGAAAGCTTTTAGTTAGTGTTCATGTTTTCATTGAGCTTTTGAGTTTTATTTCAACTTTTTTACGCAAACCACAAACTTTTGAATTAATATAGAAACCAACAAAAATAAAATTACGTTTTTTCATTCTTTATATAATCTGTTATAAGGCAATTTAAAAAAATACAACAGAAGAACTAACCAAATGTAAATCTGTCATATTTATTTTTTGGCCCATTCAAAATTTTCCTAGTAATAAGAACTTGCACTCAGCATTTATTATTTGTAACAGGATTTAAATAATTCTATAATTTTAATGTAAAATAAAAAGATATCATAATCATAAAGTAAATTAAGTTGTGACAAATTATATGCTGCACTTGTAAGCATATTACCTTAGCAATAGAGCCTTTAAATATAAATATATCATTATCATGATAAAATCATAACATTAATAAAATAAATGTATCAGTTTTATCAGAGCCGGGTCCATCGATTTTTCCTATTTTGATTTTGTTTGTTATTTAAAATTCCAAAACCTGTCGAATCTATAACCGAAAAAGTAGTATATCATTGAATTTATATATTCATCAAAACAATTTCAAACACACAAAATATCTCGAAATTCAATTGATGAATTTGAATTTATTTGTGGATATTGTTCACAATATTTACCATATGATATTTTTGTTTCGATTATTAGTTTTCTTAATTATTTTTTCCTATTCGCAACGTTAATTACAAAGGTTCACCATTTTGAAAAAATCGATATTTTAAAATCGACTATGGAAAATTAGATTATATAATCTGTTTTGGTAATCTTTTTGTTGGCGCCAGATGATTTTGATGAGACGGTTACCGCTTTGGTCATTTTTGGCAGCACTCCACAGACGGCTCCGGTATCTCGTCAATTTAAAAAAATAAATAAAAAATATATAAATTATCCTCGAAAGCGTAAACTTTTAACAAAAAACCGATCTGATATTCGAAATAGTTTCCCTTAAAACAAAAAAAATTAAACAAAACAATAACGTATCAAGAAGAACACAAAAGCTTGACATTTATTTTTAATCAATTTTAAAATAAATTAATTGATTTACCTAATCTTTAAATTGATAGTTTTCAAAGTAAATGATTTAGAGATTTAAGGAAATTATTTAGAGATAAACCTAAACAGATAAAACTAATCAAGTACATTTTCCTGCACAAAATTATGCACTTTGTAATTTGCATTGCGAAAAAGCCTTTAAATTCCAACGTTGTTTATTTGCAATGTCACATTCTGGATCTAAAACTGATTATGGCCGCCGGAAGATAAACCTAAATAGCCCAATGCAAGCCGTCGAAACACAGTCTTTTAATTTATATTTATAAATACAATTATGTCGGACATAATTCTAAATATGCTAATTTATTTATCTGTCTGCATTGCTTGGGTCTTGCGTGCGCGAATAAGCCACGTGGGTAGTTTAGAATCTTACTGAAGTTTTTCTCCTCCTGACCACTGGCGCATTCTGCGCGTAACTAGCATACATTACGTTAAATTATATTACTCAACGCAAATTGCGTCTTTTCCCCTCGCGGCACAAGATGCATTGCGGCGCCTCGGTACTCGTAATAAAATCATCTTTTATTGTACACCTCGTCGGTCAATCGTTCCCGAGGTGTGTGCCCATACTTACTCAGCGTGTTATTCTTTTAATTTGCTCCACACTATGGACTTATTGGATGGACTTTCCATCCTTCCCATCCAAGATTTCGTGTTTGACATGTGTGCGTCGCATCGCAGACAATCCTGTTTCCACTGTGCGTAGCGCAAGCCCACAAGCACGCATATTATATAGGTGAGACGGCAATTTATGACTGACGACTATTTAAGTTGATTTGTTAGTGACCGGCCGCCGAACGCGCCTGCAGATCGCTTTTAAATGCGGCCGGGTAGGTGCAGGAATTGCTTGTCCTGGAACACAGTAGTAAGTGGATGATCATGGTCGCAGGCGACTGCAATGTGTGTAAATTGCTGTGAAATTGACGCAATGTGGATGCGCCTCAAAGCGATGCGCGAGCATGTTTGTTATAAATAGGAAAATTATAGGCTCGCGTTCGTGGTTGTAAATCTGCGGATGTCGCGCGGAATCACCTCAGTGTTGATTATTATTTGCAATCTACACGTAATTTCAACTTTCCTATATTCGGAAAGCACTGCCATCGTTTTATTTATCTCTGCGTTTATTTATTTTATCTGCCAGTTTTACCTGTTACAATCATAACGTTTTATTGAGATATGAATAATGTATTTTTGTAATTTTTCTAACTGTGCACCGCTGGTATATAGTAACAGTTACAAATGATAAAAATGTTATTAAGGAGACAAAACATATCTGTTCAAATCTATAACTATTAATATAGGGAGAATATCATTTGTTTTAGAATCAGATGAATTGAGATAATGTAATAAAGAAATGTTGGAAGTTACAAACAATTATTAATTTTGTATATTTTCTGAAGGTACCAGAAATAACAAAATTATATATCAAAAACACGAGTTCAACATGTTAAATGAAGAAAGAATTTTTTTAAAATTTTAAACACTATTTATTTTATAAACTTTTAATATAATATTATAAATCTTTAACTATCCTTCAAAATCACTTCAGGAAACAATTTTCAGATAAAGCTAGTCAGATAAAACTAATCAAGTTCATCCTCCTTTAGAAAATTATGCTCTGCAGTTTGTAATTTGCATTGCAAATATTTTCACAACTGTGCTTGCTATTATATAGGAGCATCTATAAAGTTTTTAATTTCATTCGAGCACAATAGAGAAATTTTTATTGCAATTTATAAATATTAATATTTGGAAAATATTTACATAATTTATTGAGTAGGATACTGTTTTGATTATTTTCTTAAACCTGATGGCGAGTCATAAAAACTATTTTAAAAACATAATGTCCAATCGCGTAATTTCAAAAAATGTAACATCTTTCAAATAGCATACATATTAAAATTTGATTAATATAAGATGTCACATATAGATTGTATTATATTATATAATATTCGATAAGTCCGACATGCCGAGTGTCGTCTTGGCGAAAACTAGTGTGTGTGTGTGGCATCGGCCTAAATGTCAATCGACATTTTTTACTAATAAAACGTTTACCAAATATTAAGGAAATGATTATTTCTACTCCTGTTGAATAATATAAATTTTTTAGTATCAATTTTGAATAGGAAATGACATTCACGCAGTTTTATGCAATTTTTCGTAGTCCTGAGAAATTTGTTGCATTCTATACTCGGGTTGTCAAAATACTATTTCTACTCTCGTTGTGCAACATATTTCAGTACCATTTTTATTAAACTATGTCATACATATCTCACGGATTTTCATTTCCGCACTAGTAGGTCACATAGTTCTAGACGAGTGCGGAAATGTGTCTGTAGTGTCACATAGTACAATTCTCTACAGACGCTAGCCACTCCGTTGCTATACCGGTTGAAACATAATTTCTAATTTTTGTTAAGTTAATTTCTGACTCAGAGACCCTTGTTGCCAAGTACCATATAATTATGATTCTTTCTTAATAGAAAGGTGAAGTTATTTACGTAATTTATATTCATTGTTGCCGTAATGAATATTTTCAATATAAAATGGTTAGAGATAGTGAAAGTGAAGTAAAACTAACACCTTCAATTGCTGTGGAAGTAGTAAATGCGGCTACAAATTTGACACCAGTCACATCGATATCAGGACACTACATCTCATAATAATTACTTTCATAGTGTATTTCTCACTCGTATATGATAGTCATACTCGTGGGAAATTAGTAGAAATAGGCCCAATATACTGTAGAAATAGAAGAATATAATATTTGATAAGGTTGGTACGATACAACTATTCAAGTTTTTTCATGTTAAGCGTTGCAGATTTTAATTTGCACCACATTTTTTTTGTAATAACAATAAAATATATAGTTATATTTAAATTATATTCAAGATTTTTGGGCGAAAATAATCTTGTGGTATGATTATCTTCGTGCATTTTTGAAGAAAACAATCAGAGAAATATTATTTTTGTCATCATAACAAGAGTATTACAAACTTTAGAAACTATGTGCAAAATATTAATAATTCAAAATGTTAGTCAGCCAGCTTCAAAAATTTTATGGAATTCTACATTTGCTAGATATGTTTGCCCCAAAATATGCCATCTGCCAAATTCATTGTTTCGATTTCTTTCGATTATAATCTGATTCGGTCTCCTGATTTGTTAGAACCTTTTTTGTTCTGATTTATTTTATTATTGATACTTTCATCAATATAGATATGTTGTTTTGTTACTTGAAACTCTGCTTCAAACCACATACATTACTTAGAAGTAATTTCGTTCGAAAAACCTATTTGTTTTGTGTAATCTAGTATTATTTCAATTCTAATCCGTTTCCTATATGCAACTCGTTAATCGGAATTGTCTAGAAATATTATTCAAAATGTGCAAAAACAAATCTTTCAGTCACCGTTCATCAGATAAAATGTATGTTCGTTCACGCGTGAAAAATAGTAAAAATAACATAATATTGTTCGTGAAACTCTTATTATTAATATTAAAAGAATATTTACATAATCGCATATTGTACATTATCATATTCTGTTAACATCCAAACAGAAATTTCAATGAGAATTTTAAAACACACTCAACGAAAAACTCTTTAAGAGAAATATTATTACAAACCTAACCGGGGCGCAAAGGATAACTTGCTTTTCCTAGTGCCCTACAAGCCTTTGAGTTTCCAGGCATCAGATGTGTTTAATTTTACTCCGAGTATGCAAATATCCTGAAATATCCTCACGCGCAATAAAGCACACCTTTCGCAGTGCCGCACTCATTCCTTTAAGGCGCACACGCACACACTTGTCGGAATTAATTAATCAATTATTGTATAGAATGTTGGGGACAATTAATTAAATCTAATTTCCACGCGTTTGCTCAAGGTATGTTACTATGATATATACTTAAGTGAATCATGATTTACGATGCTTGGCTGTGTGGCTGGCGGTGGTGTTACGACATGTGGACCGTAATGAGTATGCGGCGTGGTAAATAAGTGCGCCACGCGAAAAATGTCTCACTTGCGCGCTGTAACGAGTTGCGACTTTGCGTACTGCAGGCGGGTGCAGAAATGCCGTGCACTGTTCTAACATCGTAAATTATAAATTTCCCCACGCACAAACGGGTGCCTGCTTGGAGATAGGCATGTCATCGGAGTAGCGGTGGGTTTGTCTCGCGCCTTCCGGGCGCGTCGACGGCGGTAACAACTCAATACGCGCTGCAGAATGGACACATTTGCGAAATTTTATCGGGCACTGTTACCGGCCCGATTGATGGCACGCGCAAACAGTAGCCAAACGCACGCTAACTGGAAATACTGCAGCGTTGCATGTTTGCACCGGATAAATTATGTGCGTGCTATTTCGTTTCAACAATGTACGCTATTTTTTTCGTTTTCTTTTTTTTTTTAATTTTATTATAGATTCTAGATATTTTTTGTAATTTCCATTTTCGTATCGTTTGGTTTTGATATAATTTCTATTAAAGTTTTATGTTAATTTAAAATAATTTTTGCTCGTTTGTAATTTGAATTTTTCATTTATATAATTACTTTCTTGGCAGAAAGACCTTATAGGTCGATAGCCATAAAAAATATTTATTATTATCAAAATATTTAAAAGGCTGGAAATTTAAGATTTTTTAAACGTTTCGGGCTTTCCGAAAGACAGAATGAGGATCCTTTGAAAAATAATCAAGCAACAGAAATTCTCAATGTTTAAGCGAATTCTACACATTGAACACATGTAATGTTTATCCCAAAATATGTGAACTCACCTACTAAATTCACTGTTTTCATTTTCTTCGGTTGTAATCTGATACAGTCTCCTGATTTGTTGTAGCTTTTTGTTTTGATCCATTTTGATATAGATACTTTCATCAATATGGATACTATGGATTGCTGTTTTGATACCTGAAACGCTATTTCCAACCGCATACATTATTTGGGAGCCATTTCACCCTAAATCATTTTTGCTCGTGTAATTCTTTTTGTATTCGAATTCCTTTTCAATTCTAATCCGCTAATTTACCTATATGAAACTCGAGAATCAGAGTTAACTTGGATTTTTATTCGAAATATGCAGGAAACGTAACTTTATCAGTTCTTCATGTAAAAAAGCAAAACAAAAAAGGAACATTTCGAATATTCATGAGGGCAACAATAAGTAATAATAATGTATATGATTCAACTAGATCAATGATTCTCAACCAGTATGTCGCGGCATTTTCAGGGGAATTCTAATAGAGTGCCGCGAAATTTTAAGATTTCGGATACTCCCTTAATACCGCTAATTCATCTACTAATTTCAAATATTTACACTTTCGTCTGTTCTGATCCGATTTGCCTGGTCTATCCTTATTTAGATATTTTCCTAATTCGAATTATTGACTTTGAACTTTTGAACTTTGTTCACACTCGATAAATTATTTGCGAGCAATTTCGTTCCAAAAATTTCAGTTACGTTTTTGTTAAAATTTCGTAATATATCTTCGGTTTCTGTAGTTTTCCATCTAATATTTGTTTTGATTTATTCGGTTTAATCTTATCTAAAGATCCGATCTATTCCATCTATCTCTAATTCCTCCTAAATGCTAAGCATCTACAACCTCTTTTGGAAAGTCGTTAAAAGTAACCACCTTAAACTTCAATAATTCTTGAATTTCCAATAAGTAAATGTTACGCACCTTTATGTGCCTTTATGAACCTATTAAAAAGCCCACACCGTTGTGTATTTCTGGGTCTGGGTATTCACAGTGTGCCAAAAATAGTATATTCACCTCCATTCTGCGGGTATTGACGACTTTGGGAAACCGAAAGCTTTACAAAATTCAATTTCCAATACTCCACGGAAAGCATGATAGACGTGTGTGTCCGATATATTCATTTAGTTTATGCGCAACAAAAATTTAATTATCGCCTCCATTCTTTGGCGAACATTGTAACCTATTTAATAGCGCGCTGCATGTTTACCACAACGCACGGTGGTGCGCTGGGACTATGTACGTATTGCCAACTCTCATTACAGCTTAGCTCAAGAAATAACAATAACAATAAGTAATATTATAAAGCTAACTGGCAATTATCACACTGAAGTGTGTTCCGTTCCACTTGCATGCGCCTCTCTTCAGCACGCGTGAGTGTGATTACGCCGTCGGCATAATGTTTGGCGCAAATTGTTTGCATGCGTATATGTATATACGTGTGTATGGGTGTATGTGTACGCGGCTGGGTATGATTATCATTAGGGTATATTTGCATAAAGTAGCTGCGGAGCGGAACCCCGACGCAAGGTAAACAAGCCGTTGCCGCCAGTAAGCGCAACTTTGCACTACGGTGGCGGTGGCAGCAGTGGCGGCGGCGGTGCAGGAGGATGACGCCTAGGCGGCAGCGAAAGGCAAAACTCGGTCGGAGAGATGTCTTCGCGCATCGACGAATAGGCGCCAGACGGACCGTTGGCAAATGCACACATTGCTTTTATGGCTTTCGCGCAACACTGCCAGGCCCGCTGCGAGAAATTGCGCATCACGCCGACCATTTTTATGCATATTTTTTGTGCCACCAGCATAGCATACTGACGGGATTGTGCGCGAAACGCGCCACTGTATGTCTAGCTATTAGCAGATATTGATTTCTTTCGCGTCGATTTGTAGTTTTACTGATCGCTTAACAAGGGAGTAAAACTAGCCGAAGAGGCGTCGGCGGCGTGCCAAGCAATTCCGAATGGAGTTCAGCACGCTATACTAAAACTGCAAATATTTATTTGGATTCCCAGGAATACAAAGCTGTTTGATTTTCACGATTGCACTATCTTTTGTGTTTTTATGGCATTTATTTTGGGGATTTCGTTTAAATCTTAGTAGTTTTGTTGGTTCGCCTTTGTATTATTTTATTTTCCTTGCATAGCATTCACAATTCGGGCATATCTTTCTATTATTTCAAATTTCGGGTTTGGTATGTTCCTGTTTCTATGTTCAGAGTTCTGTGTTGTTTTTATTTCATGTTATTTAGTTCAACAAGTCTATTAATTCGTGTTTTCATTTTCCAATTGTTATTTTCCTCTTATTTTTGAACTATATCGCTTCTCTGTTTTGATCTGCGTAACTCATCTTAGCAGATCATTTACCTACTGTTGCCAAGTTGGTGTGGACAGCATCCATTTTAAAACAAAGCAAACTTATCGCATATTGGTCTACACTATGTAACTTTTGATTTCTAGATCCTTATGCAATTTTAGCAGGTTACTCGGGAATTAGAATTGCCGTGAATGAGTAATTTAGAATTTAGCACAGAAGAACTCGAAATACTCCATCCCGAGAAGAACAATTAAAGCGTTTTACCATTAACAATGTTCCTTTGGATAATTTACCTGATGTCGCTAAGGTACTGACAGCATCCATTTTAAAATGACACCATTGGTTAATAGATCCATTTCCTGGTACTGCATTTTAGAAGGTTACTTACAAATTTAAATTGTTTGGAATGAGAAATATCGAATGCTATCATAGTATTAGGGATGGAGTTTTAGAAGAACAGATCTAGGAAGAAATTGAACTATGGGCAACGTTCTTTTGCGGATCATTGACCTCCTGCTGCTTAACCGGTGTGCGTTGATAATAGATTGATCCCTCCAACAGTATACCTGTATTTATTTCTTATTGCCTGTCCTAAATTCTCTAACTTTCTGATTTTCTAGATGAAGTTATACTTCATTTGAATATTTGAAGATTGAAATATCTTCCCTTCTTGTCACAATTGCATATGAAGTATTAATATATTCATTTGATAAAAGTTTGACTTTAAATAAA
>WSZQ02102402.1:0-10520 GCA_019419845.2 Weissflogia rhopalogaster
GGTCAGACGTGCACAACAATGGATTAGACAACAATAGGTTTACTGCTTTGTCGCCGGTTCTTCTTATACGATTCTCGACATAAGTTACATGCATTTCTGTACACGTTACCAAAAACACCATGTACGCTAGGGGCACAAAATGTTTACAGCTTTACACTTTACAGCCTTGTGGTTTTGCAGCAATTTAGAAAAAAGGCTCTTTAGACATTTCGATATCCAGCGAATCCTAAGGGCTTTCCTTTCTATTCTGTAAAGCTTTGTGAGTGTTGTTTTCGATACGTTGCCCCAGACTGGCAGACAGCGTACGTAATGATTGGTTAGATGATTGTTTTGTATACAAGTTTCCTGTTTTCTATTGTTAGCGTGCTATTACGGGCAAGGATTTGGTAAAGAGACCGAATGGAGTGCCTGTATAGTGCGTCGTCTCGCTTTAACAGGCATTATTGTTAGACCTATTCTACATGTCTACCAACTTTCATTAAAATCCCAGCGGACTCAGTGTGAACCTCTCCTTGGTTAAAAAGATCCAGTCAAGTCTGGTCCCGGGCAATCAACGGGAAATAAATATTTTATAAACCGCGACTGCCGCGTAACAATTACATTTAGAACAATTCTAAAGAAGTGTCCAGGAACACTCAATTTCTTGAATTCACTTGAATTTCTTGAGTTTTTGAGGTTAAATTTTTAAGTATGTGAGCGATTATTAAAAGCTAATTTAATTAAATCCAGAAATGAACAGAAGTTGTGAAATAATAACAAAACATTTTGCAACATAATAGCATAAAACGGCTGCATCTGCATTGTATCACTTCGAACTACGCGAAATGTCTTTGTGTCTTCTGTTACTTGCAACCAGCCGCCACCGCTATCACCACCACAAAACGCGTGGAATGTGCAACTGCGGAATGAAACGACGCCGACGCCGATGTCTTCGCGAATGCATTCATCAGTATGCAGACGTCGGTATGCAGGCGGGCAGCAACCGGAAGACAAAAGTACGGAAACGTTTCAATTCCAAACAGGCAGGCGAGCAGGCAGGCAGGCAAAGCTCGTGCTGCTTTATTCAACATCGTTGGCGGCATCGGCTTCGGTGTGTTTGTTGTACGAGTATAAAGTCGAGTCTTGTAGATTTTAGCTACATAACTCGATTCCGAAATGTATACACCACAATAGGCAATAGGCAACCATCACCATATTACTGATGTGATGCTAGTATAATTTAATTTTTGACCTTAGAATTATAGTGTAATTTTGGTTGTATATATTCTAAAATTTTGAAACCTAGAAATTAGTAGACGAAACTTCTTGAATTAATATCTTTACATTCATTCAAAATGATAATATCACGGTAGTGCATTCGAATTTGTTGGCAAATTCTAATTTCATTTTGCTTCGAAAAAAAATGGAACATTGATGACATAACAATGTAATGCTAAAAATAATAGGATATTTTACAAAGTCAGATTGTAGTTAAGAGACGATGCCTCAGGAAATAACGTTACCTAGTTTTTAAGCATGGCACTAGCGACAATTCCAATTAGTTACAATTTCATGATTCATTCAGAAATAATTTAAAACATGTAATAATAAATAAGACGGCGGCTTGCCGCGTTGTGAAACTATTTATTCCGGTTAGCTAGACGCCGACAACAATCGCAAATCTGCGCAACCAACAACACTCAACACACATGATGTAACTACAACATGAGATAAATAAAAAAATCAAATGTAACATTAACATATAAAAACAATAGTAATCTAGGTTGAAAGGCCTGGTCTGCGAACCAAATGCAATATTATTTTTGTAAAAATATAAAGAATACTTTAAAAATGTGAATATGCTAGGCAACCCAAATCACATACATGTACCCTTAACATTCAAATCCATATAGTTTTGATCCCATCAGATTACGATAATATTTCGTGGACTTTTAAAAATTGAAGGGTTGAGAAATTTTATAGTATTATGTCACTAGAAATATAACACCATTATGTTACTAGCAATAAAACTTAAACTAGCAATAAAACCTAAAACTTGACGTATAAACCAAATATTGGAATATTGAAATACGTAAACTTGATGTAAAAATTGTTTCTGAAGAAATATTACATCAAATTTACTAGATATAGGGACAACGAAGGTGGTCATATAAAAGATGATACTTTTATGCAATTCTGAAAGCAGGGAAAGGAGGTGAAGGGCTGCAAGAGGGTAGAGAATCGAGTTGTTAGTCTAGGCAAATTGATGGGGATGGAGCTGGGACGAGCAGTGAGGGCACTAAAAATCCAATTTAATGGCCGTACGTACACTCTCCCCTCTTTGGCCACCCTTCTATCAATCTACACCCACGTACACCCCCACACCCAACCCACCTACCTCAAACCACTGTATTTTTCTGGGAGTTTACCACCCCTTCTCTTTCTACTGTCCAGCTACCTGTCTACCTTCACCATCCATTTTTATTATATTTTTCTACCTTTTTGTATTTCTCTTAAAATTTTAATATTTTCTCCTGTTATATTTATAATATCTCCTGAACCTTATCATACCATGCTGGGGATAGATATTATTTTAGGATCTATTATTTATGTCCTTCAAAAAAAAGATTTTATTCCAAGATAGATTTTATAAAAAAGTTAAAGAAAACTTCCCGAACTCGACATAAAAATATAAGAAAGTAGGGAAATCACTTGAGTTAGATTACCGAATATAAAAATAAGTATGCTGGACTTGACAACGGACACGGGCCTAAAAGTTTCCGGAAGAATCTCGAGGGTCATCACGTGCCTTTTGCCACAGTCGCAGTTCACCCCTTGGAAACCAGGAAGGTGGCCCTTCCGGGTTTCCTCCCCCACTGTGTGAGTCTGCTGGCCTTTCTCTGCAGCCCTTGAACCCTACGTTTAGAATTTATATCACCGCGTGAAATTCAATGTGAAACATGAAACAATTGAAGTCGACGCAGAGAAATCAATATCTCGAGAATTTGGAATTTGATAAACCAGGGGTCGGCAAACAGAAGACCTCAAATATTTTCACTTTTTACAATAATATAAATATGCCGCCCACCTGGTCAGCCTAGTGGGTAGAGCGTTGATCTACAACGCAGGCAGACGGGGTTCGAGTCCCCAGGGTGGACAATTCATCAGTGTGAATTTATAATTAATTCACACACACCCACACACACAATACATACATATACAACACACATACTTCTACCCTATCACCAACAATCAACTTTCAAGAATTAAACTTTCAACATACGCATCATAAGATGCAACTCTCAACACGTGATTCCTATCTTAATATAGATTATCGATGGGCTCGACCTTATTCTTGTCCGACCGTAGCGCGAGTAGGTGGGTTGTAGATCTTGTAAGTGTGTTCAATAAATTGTCGTTAAACTTACCACCTTGTCGTTGTGAGCCTGTCGGAGAATCAATGCATCGTGGCTATTAATTTAGAGCTAGTGGAGAGAATCGCGAGTGCATATAGAAATCATTGTAAAAGACGCAAACACAAAAAAAGGCGCGAACACATGTATTTACAAAAATATATAGATGAACAGAACAATAAACAACTTGTCATAGGTTAAGACAAACACAAACGATAAATTATCACAAATAAAAGTTGAGAAATACTACCACTATCTCTAAGAGACAAATGTCGACGCAATATATTATAATCTACTAAAAAACTGTGTTCTCCTGATAGGAGTGTGCAAACAAAGTAACGTAATTCTTCCACATCTGGACCTCTATCGTCTTAAACTAATTACCTACCCGTATTCGAAGTTGCACGACGTGAAACGAAGGAAATACCTGAAAACACACATGTTGTGCAATACATACACGTAATCTACGCATGTGGGTATAATAATTTCCATTCAAATTATGGCTCGTAGCTGAAGGTGTAACAGGTGTTACGATTTGACATCCCGGGGGGAAAATATTTTACTAAAACTGATAGGCGCGCACCACCGTGCAGATCAACACACTGCCCTATCAATTCAATAAGACCACTTCTTCCGGTTAAAAAAATAAATAAACAATTTCACTACACTCGCCATCATTCATTTTAATTGAGGACGTGCTGGACATTGGAATACTAATTGTGTGTAATTGATCAAGTCCAATTGTGTGCTTTGTTGACGTCATAGTTAAGTAACAACAATGAGTTTTTAAGACGTTGCGGTGCGGAGTTACGTAATAAGGAGTACTATCGTAACGGATGTGTTTTTATTCTATTATTTTCAAGTGAAAAGCATTCATTCGGTTTGAAAAAGACGGATATGTCAATGTGATGAATCTTAGAAATGTTAATTTATTATTTAAGTTGAAGTGGACTAACAAGGAGAGTGTTCCAATTGTCCTGCACCAAATTGTATGAAACTTTTTGTACGTGTAGTACATATATAGAAATAATTTGTGTTAACAGAATTTTTCTCCGTTTTAACTTAACAAGTATCGACATATTAGCTTCGCGGTGTAGTCGTCAGCGCGCTTGTGGGATACGTTCAAATTTTTTCATTCCGTTTCGTGTCGGACAATTGAGACACTCTCCGTGTGAGAGGTGCGGACTAGTCTTAGGTACACATGTCAGACGATGATGAAATATCGATATTTGTCGAAATCGCTTTTTTACCGCGAAATCAGGAGTTCGTGGATGGCGCCGCAGCTGCTTGTTGAATGGGGAGACCAAGTAGTCACCCATCCAACGCCTAGACGTCCGACGTTGCTTAACTGCAGTGATCTAACGAGCACTGAGCTACACAACGCGGCAAGCCGCCGCTGTTATATACTACTATATATTAGAAATGACAATGATAACAATTTATTACACAATAATTACATTATACAATGTAATAATAATAGCACTTCTAGTAACCAAAAAACGTCGTCAACTAAGCTCTAGAATCCCCACATCCTGTTTAGTAATAATCCTTATTACATAGGATTATTACTAGACCATGACATGCTTTAATAAATGACGATTTTCTCCAAATTCTCCTCATACAATCCACATAATAAAAAAATTCATGAATGGAATGTAATTTCATGATTGGAGGCGAGATTTCGAGTGTTAAATACCCTTATTAGTGCAGATCCCGGAACTTTGCAGCGTTAAGTAAAACCTCACTAAACTTATAAACTATTGGGAATAATTATAATGAATACTTCAAAGTTATTATATTTATACATCTTTTTTTTCTGTTTTCAACTCAGTAACTACGTAAGAAACTAAGTAAATCACAATAACTACGCTCAAAAACTCACCTCCCAGAGAAACGCTAACAAATTTTTTGTAGCTAGATTTTGTAATTAAAAGGATCGGGTCCGACCACGTAGCGGCAAAATGCGGAACTAAAATATCAAATTCAAACGAAACAAACGAAAATATTTTCTAATCGCCCACCTGGGCAGCCCAGTGGTAGCGTCTCGGCGAACCACGTAGGAGGACGGGGTTCGATTCCCCGAGGTGGGCAATGAATCGATTCGTTCAAGAATAGGCATTCTATAACATGCAGATTAGTGAATATTTTAGAACAAAGTTTGAATTTCACGTTTTAATTCCGCATTTTGCCGCTACATGGCACCGGTCGGACCTGGTCCTCTTAACTTCAGAGTGATTCCATTTGCTACTGATCGAAATGCAAACTATTTTTTTTTCTATTTATAAGCTAAAGAACAATAAGCTAAGGAAAATACCTTTATATTTACAATTTATTTAGAGTCATTTAACTTTTACGTGTGGAGAGAAGGTTGCAATAACAAAATATCGTACAATTACCTACAAAACAACTTTATAGTGATACATAAATAACAGTACAGACCATAAATTACTTCTTAAAATCTTGCTTAATTTTACAGTCGTATGCGAACAGTAATTATTCGCTCTTTACGTAAATACTATTTTAAGATTTTTTAAAGTAAATTGTACATGAACCCACTTAATTTGGCTATCATTGAACCGCTTTGTATTCCTTTCACTGAAAATTCACCTATCAAATTTAAAACTCATGAAAACACACTACTACGAACACACAAAAACAAGTAAAACTATTATATATACTATGTACTACGATGTACATTTGTTTCATGGCAGAAAGACTGTAATGGTCGATAGCCGCTATCTATCTAGTACATGAAAGTCCACCTGGGCAGCCTAGAAGGTACAGCGTTGGCCTACCACGCAGGCAGACGGGGTTCGAGTCTCCGGGGTGGACAATCATCAGTGTGAATTAATTAATTCACACACAACACACAATATACAATACTCACACACTTCTATCTAATCAACTTTCAACAATAAAACATTCAACCTACGCATCATAAGATGCAACCCTCAACACTAGACACATCAACAACTTCAACAACATCTACACCAATAACAAAAGAACATTGTAAACTCAAAACATATAAAAATGTAAATACATGTCGGAAAGACCGAAACGGTCGATAGACACTAAAATATATCAATTATTATTATTATTAGCACATGAAAGAAAAATCAGAAAAGTTAAAAACCATAAAATGTTCCATGAATGCATTTTGCATTATTGCATTGAGACAACCAGACATTCGGCAGTCAAAATAATACATGTCACGATAAAAAAGAACCGAGGTTAATGTAAATTAGTCAAGGTTAAGGTGACGATAACCGAAGATAAGTCAAGTATGTTTGTAATTATAGATTATAGACAATTGCACAATTGTGCAGTAAAAAAAAACGCATTAACCAAATTATTCCCAATCGTTAATCGTCGATAAATGTTACTATTAGCAAGCTCATTATTAATTTGTTCGAAATATCCAATAATTAATTGCTAATTGTTATTTTAATAAGGATAAAAATGTGAATTAATGAGAAGAGAATATAATATTCTCTGACGCGTTTCAGAAGTTCAGAAGTTTTTGATGAAATTTTGAAAGTTTCTCAGTACATAAAATTGATTGAATCGTATTTTAAGTGTCATTAAAGAACAATCGTAGGGACTATAAGAATGCGAACAGGTACAGGTAATGATAAAATGTGATAACATGAAAGTGACCGATAAGTTAAGTTTAAATAGACATTTCTGTAAATATTACATAAAATTAGCGATAAATTTGTTAATATTCATAGTTTAGAAATGTCTAGAATATTGTTTTTATAGAACGAATTTTGATTTTTTTTTAAATACATTTTTGAATTTTCAAAATTTGAAATTTTGAATTTTTTTGACATGATGAATGAAATTTTAACGTTTAGAGAATAAACAATTTTTTTGACTCGTTAAAGTTTGAATTTTTATTTAAGTTTTTCAAGTTTTAAGATTTTTTCAAATTTTTCTAAAAATTTCAAATTTGACATTTTAAACAATATTTTTCGTTTCACTTTTTATACTTAAAATATGTTAAACTTTTAAAATTACAAATTTTAAATTTTATAAAATCACAAATTTTGAATTTTATAAATTTTCAAATTTCAAAATATTTCAAACTTCTACTTTTCAAAAATCATAACTCTCAAATGTTGATTCGTTTAAATTTTCGAAATTTTAAAATTTTGAATTTAGATATTATTGAAATTTTTAAGATTTGGAAATTTTCGAGTTTATAACTTCGTAAATTTAAAAAATATAAAATTAAAAAATAAAAATAAAAAAAAGTTAAAGAAAAAATAAAAATTATTATAAATTTTGTTTCTTTATGTCCTCATAAAACAAAAACTTATAGTACTATGATTGGGTAAAGTATTCAATGAAAAATTTCCAAAATTACTCATGATAAGCCATGGTAATATAAGCAAATGTGGAAAGCTTGTAAGACGCACACACGTGCGCCATAAATCTAGCAAATCGCCATATATTCGCTTAGCTCGTCATATATTCGTAAATTGTCTTATATTATACGCGCGAATATAAAAAAGGCCACCGCGACCTCCAGAAATCAGTTGCTAACATAGCTCAGTCGAATCGAATTCGTTCAACTAAGTGATTGAAGTTGGCGTTCGATAGTTTGAAGCGCTCCACAATGGATAAACGTGATTTTCTACAATCGGCGGAAGTCGTCTCCAAGTTTATAGTGAATTATTTGGAGACCTGCGGGGATGAGGATGTGATGCCGAGTGTGAAACCCGGATACCTTCAAACTATCACCGAAGATGAGTGTCCCTTGAAAGGAGAGAGCTTCAATCAGATGTTTGAGGAGTTCCAGAAGAAGATCCTTCCTGGTGTGACTCATTGGGCTTCTCCGCATTTTCACGCTTATTTCCCGGCTGGGAACTGCTTTCCTTCGATGACTGCTGAGTTTCTAATTGCTGGACTTAATAATAATGGTGTTAATTGGGTATGTTTCAAATTCTATTCATAGTTTTGAAGTTCTTTTTGCCTTCAAGTTTTTTAAAAAGTTTTTTTAGTCTTCAAGTTTTTAGTCTACAAGTTTTTTAGTCTTAAATAATTTTTAGTTTTCAAATTTTTTTTTAGTCTTGACTTTTTTGTTTGTTTTGTTTTGAAGTTTATTAAAAGGCTAATAGATTTTTTGATCCACAGGAAGCTAGTCCGGCTGTAAGTGAATTGGAAACATTGGTTTTAAATTGGTTAGGAAAGATGATGGCTCTTCCTGAAGACTTCCTAAATTGCTCTGAAGGTTCCGGAGGTGGAGTTCTTCAAAATACCTCAACTGAATCTACTCTACTCTCCTTGATAGCTGCACGTAAGCAAACTGTGGAAAGATGGACCACCCTCAGACCAGATCTGACGGAATGCGAGATCCTTAGCAAACTTGTCATCTACACTTCCATCCAGTCTCACTCATCGGTGGAACGAATTGGTTTGATGACCTGCCTGACCACCCGTCTCCTCCCAGTAGATCAGGAAGGTAAGGTCACTGCTAAATCCCTTTGGAACACTTTCGAAAACGACGTGGAGAACGGTCTTATCCCTTGTTACTATGTGGCAACTATGGGAGCCACTACCACCTGTTCCTGGGATGACCTCAGCGAAATAGGACCAATTTGCAACGAATTCAACGTTTGGATGCACGTTGATGCTGCTTACCTAGGAGCAGCTCTAACCTGCCCCGAACTTCGCTATATTAGTAAAGGAATCGATCATGCCCAATCCTTCGCTGTTGGTTTACACAAATGGTTCCTGATGTCCTTTGATGTAGTCGCTTATTGGCTGAAAGACACCAAAGCTCTAGAGAAAGCCCTTCATGTGGATCGCATTTACCTGAAGCACAATTGTGGAGCCAAAGCTGGGGACTTTACACATTTACAGATCGGCACCGGGAGGAAGTTTAAGGCTTTGAAGGTGTGGATGACCCTAAAAGCTTTCGGGGTCAGCGGGGTTCAAGAACACATTCGTCGACATGTCATGTTGGGACAATACATGGAGATGCTCATTCGTAGAGATCAACGCTTCAAGGTACTCGTGAGTGGATTTGGTTTGGTTGGCTTTGCTCTGAAGTCAGGAAATGAGAATACTGAGAAGCTCCGTCAACAGATCAATGAAGAGAGGAAGATCATGTTAACACCGTGCCATTTTAATGATGATTACGTAATTCGCTTTGTGGTAAATGTCACAACGAGAGTAGAGGATATTGAATTTGCGTGGAATCTGATCAAGGAGGGAACGAACCGCCTTGAAGATGTTTGCACGAAGGCCACTTATATTGATAGTCTTGTAGGTGATCTTTCTTTGATTACCAATGCTATAGAAATATGATACTCAAAGTAGACGTAAAATTGTATTATAAGTTATAAAATGTTTTTATATGCTTACTTTTTTATCATTATGGCTGTTTAAAGTTAGGTTGTATAAATGGTTATTAAATAAAAAAAACACGTAAAATAAAAATTCCGTTTATTATGATTACCTATGAAGTTATAGGTATGATTTCCGAAGGAAGTTTCTGTAATGTGTTTTCTCTACAGCATATTACGGAAGAAGCATTTGAGCTCCGAACATTTTGTCGAGCATCTATAAATAGAAATGTCTAGAAAAGATATAGCAGGTGACTAGGAACTCTTGTCTTTGGATCGTGCTGAAATCTATCATACTCATGAGAAATGAGTACCATTTCATGTACTGTAATTTTATCTAATCAATGTACATGTAAACATATGTTACCTATACAACGCTATATGTCGAGAACCGTTAGCATATTTACGAAGCATGTTTCAATTTTTGGAATTAAATTGCTTTGCGGACATTTGGCGTATCTTTCAACAAAATGCATTTTTCATGCCATTGAAACTGTCACGACCGGTCGAAGTAGTAAAACCTTAGAATTTAAGAACAATTTAGTCACGCACTGACGCCAGCTCACATTTTAGAAATCTTGTAACTCTCAGGTGTGATGGATAATAAATCTGATGAAGAGGACGTAGCGTGCTGAGAGGGTAGAATTGTCTCCTTAGAATTGTGCCATAGATAGGAAGGCTGGCGTCAGTTGACATGCGCCAGCTTTCACTTCGCGGGCGATCTTAGTAAATTAAGATAGAACTTTCGAAACACCCTGTTGTAAGTAAGTGAGAA